>VKOC01003983.1:0-45628 GCA_009364415.1 Spea multiplicata
TATATCCGCGACAAGCTCTAATGCCAAATTTGGATGTAAGAAGGACGCGTGAATTTCTCTCTATAAGTCCACACTGCAGCCTAGAGGCCCCGACAATATGAATGATATGAATTGTGAATTTCAGGGGCTATAACCTTAGACCTCCCTTAGACCTCCCTTAGACTGCCAGATGTCCTACGCATTAGCATTGTTGGCCTCTATCTTCAATCCCCTATGGCTGAGGATGTATATTAAGGCACCACAGCAGTTACACACACAGTGACACACACAGCGATCAATCCTATGAATTTGTGATCTCTGTATTTCCCAGGGGTCTACTTACAATGCTCCAGGCCACACCTGCACATTTCACACACCCTGATATATATTATATATATAATATATATATATTATACACATTACATACATTATATATTTATATATATCTATATATACACACACACACATATATATATATAACACACACACCCATATCAGTGTTGATTGGCGGTACAGATGCCCTGGTATCCAGCACTATATGTACGGTGGTATGCAGCACTATATTGTACGGGTGTATGCAGCACTATATGTACGGTGTATTCAGCACTATATGTACGGTGTATGCAGCACTATATGTACGGTGTATGCAGCACTATATGTACAGTGTATGCAGCACTATATGTACAGTGTATGCATATGGGATGGTTGCGGTTACCGTCTCGTTGGCAGCACTGACAGGCAGCAGGATGCTCGGTCCCCGCCGGCCCGGAGACCCCCGATCCAGCCGCTGTTCAGCCATGTTTCGGGGGGCCGTGTCTCCATGTCGTCGCTCTCCCCAGTGCTGAAAGCTGCTGCTGTCACGATAGGTGACATAACAAGCCAGTGCCAGCCCTGCCCCAGCAGCCCCGGAGACCAGGAGCACAAACGAAGGCCTAGCGTTCGGCGAGGAGCCGGGGTTCTGGACAGACACTGCCCGGGGCTGGGCACCGGACCAGGGTTGCTGAGGGGTACGGAGCGCCCGGACGAGCCTGCGGAGAGCAGCCATGAGGGAAGAGATGGAGTGACAGCGAGAGACAGGAGGAGGGGAGAGGCAGCAGGCAATGATCGCGAGAGGAAAACAAGCGGCCCATCTCCAGCCTCCGCTCTAATACACAGCACCGCCCGGGCAACAGGGGCAAAGCGCGGCTGGCACAGGGCACTGCACTCACAGCACTGCGCACACTCACAGCACTGCACCCACTCACAGCAACGCACTCACCCACAGCACTCACTGTACTCACAGCACTGAACCCACTCACAGCACCGCACTCACCCACAGCACCACGTTACTCACAGAACTGAACCCACTCACATGCACCGCACTCAACCCACTGCACTCACTGTACTCACAGCACTGAAAACCACTCACAGCAACGCACTCACCCCACAGCACTCACGACTCACAGGGCATTGACCCACACAGCACCGCACTACCCACAGCACTCACTTACTCACGCACTGAACCCACTCACAGCAACGCACTCACTCCACAGCACTCACTGTTACTCACAGCATAGAACCCACTCACAGCACCGCACTCACCCACAGCACTCACTGTACTTCTACAGCACTGGAACCCACTCACAGCATCGCAGCACTCACAGCACTACACCCACTCACAGCACCGCACTCACCCACAGCACTCACTGTACTCACAGCACTGAACCTGCTCACAGCACTGCACCCACTCACAGCACTCTTCTTTCTCAGGGTCTGGATATGCCAACATTCTGACTTAAACTTATACTAAACATTATAAAGGGCAAAACTAAGCTGAGTGAGCTTTCCCTGCAGGAAGGTTTCAGGTGGCCCTGTATAATGTATAGGTTAATAGTGAATGTATAGCTACTGTAGCTTTTTTTACAGACTTGCAAATAAATCCCATAAACATCTGCAGAAAGGACAATATCAAGGTGCTGCGGGTAATGGCATCCTTAGCTTCTGTCCTAGCAAATCCTGAAAAACTCTCACCGAGAGGGATGTTGCAGTTGGGGTTTCCAATTTTAGGACCTATTGCTGAAAACACATATTGTAAATGTGGATGTTTCTGTGTGAAACGTACTTTTTCGTGTACAAACATTTCTAGAAGCCATGAAAAAGCAGATGACTTCTGTGTAGATTTAAGCGAAACAATAGAAAGAAGAACAGAAGCAAGAATTTCCGATACATTTGCTTGTTTAAAAATAAAATACATTTTGGTAATTTTGTTTTAATAAACAGCAAAAAAGAACAAGCGCATGACTTGCTGCAAAGGAATGAGGGACACTGGCAGGGCTGCCATCAGAGGGGTACAATGTATGGGTCCTAGGCAGGGGGGGGGCAGCCTCCATAATCTGTCATGGGCCTCCTCCTTGGGCCTTGTGGCCTGAGACTTAAGACTGGGCTGCTGAGACCAGCTACCTGTTTCAGTGACCTTGTGGGCTTTGGGGCTCAGCAGGGCCCCTTTCCGGAGATTGGGACCTGGCTCTTCCTTTCTGGGAATTTGATATTGTAGCCACTTTCCAGACCATTGGATGTAGCCCTATGGCAAGCAGGGTAAGGGGCAGTGGGACAGGGCACAGGGGTCATAGGTCTTTACTGGGCCCCAAGACTTGTGATGGCAGCCTTGGGTGCTGGTCAAACCTGTGTACCACTGCTCACATACACTACTTGCCTGGTACACACTCATAACAAGTGCTGCGCTGCTACTCCGAAGAGTGGTAATAGTCTCCTTTTTAGTCGAAAAGCAACAAGCTCTGTCCTTTCCATACATCAGGCTGTCTAGAAAGCTATTGTGTCGATGGCACAGAAGACATTAACTTGTCTCAGTTGTAAACTTCAGAAGTAGGGTATGTGATTCTCTTTTTTGCAGCGGGGGACCAATGAAGTATAAAAAGTTATTAAAAACGAGAAGGAGGGTGGGTCAGAGAAGTCCCACAAGTCAATGACCAGTCTTGATTATTTTTCTGTATTTTTTCAGGTCTAGTCAAGGTATCCAAAAGTGTAGTGTAGTATAATAAAAACTGCGTCATTACATGATATGATGATGTCCCCATTTTTTTGCTACATTTTCCAAAACCAAATAAAAAACAATAGGTTGTGTTCTCAAAACTCTTTATATGTAATTTTACATACATGTGCACATACATGATAGGCCTCTGCCTATCTTTAATAAAAATCCAGGGACTAAGGGAAAGGCTGCAGATTGCCCCAGCAGCTCATTAGCAACCCCACTACACCATGGTGGGGGGTTTTTTGTTACACAGTTACTCTAGTGATTTCAGGGTGGGATGCACAATGTCTGAACACTGCATTTTAGAACATTTCCTGCATGCTGGCAAGCAGATCTAACAGGAGATCAGCAAACCTCACTGCACCACAGTGCTTTTTTGTTACACAGTTGCTAAAGTGATTTCAGGCAAAAAAAACTCAAATCCTGGGTCCACTATGCCCATATGGCACATATGTAGTTGGCATTTAGAGAGTTGATGACTATTTACAATGGCAACCGCAAGTGGTTTGTAAAGAGCATGCAATCATAGATTCATCTACCTTGGGTTGAGTATTGCACGGAGGTGCAGGAAGTGTAATTTAAGGTCACTAAGTATTGGAATGTAGACAATAGTCTCTAAAAACAATCTGCCAAAAGAACCTCATAAATAGGTTGTTTGCAGCTCCCCTTCAAAGAGAGCATCGCAGCAGTAAAGATAACACTAGGTGTATACAATGACACGCCAAGCTTCCCAATATCAGTAAATGCTTTTTTTCCAGCCAATCTCAATGGCAACCTATAACTAAGTATCTATCTATCTATCTATCTATCTATCTATCTATCTATCTATCTATCTACCTATCTATCTACCTACTATCTATCTACTTTCTATCTATTACTTTCTATCTATCTAGTATCTATTATCTATCATCTATGTCTATTATAATCTATCATCTATCTATCTACCTATCTATCTATCTACCTTTCTATCTATCTACCTTTCTATCTATCTATCTATCTATCTATCTATCGTTAAGAAAGCTGAAATTGGGTGCATATATTAAATGGGGACATTTTCAGGAATCAGGATCAGTGATCATCTACAAGAGAGGTCTTATGGAAAGCAACACCACTGGCTTCTTGGCATGCAATGATCCTATAGTGTACGTTCTCCTATAGCATGAAATCCATATGTGCCACTGGCACACTAGTTTACTGAACATGCTAAGCTTCCGTTTTATGGAAAGTGACAAAACCAAGCCACTCGGTGACACTGGTAGACTCCAGGAATGCAGTTTTTACTTTAAAAAGACTAAAGCTTTTTTATGTCAAAACATGAAAAATGCCCACTTTGGAAACAATTATGGTTCTATTTAATAAGTGAGACGAAACATCACCAAATGGGCTCCAAATATATGCTTTATCATCAACCAGTCTCAATCACATGGATAAAGAACATATAATGATCTTATGTCAAAAGATTATAAACTTGGGTTTACACACCCAATATTCCAAAAGAATAGAAATAACATATCACTAAACCTTATAGAAGAGGGTGACCTATAGAAGCCATCCCTATATTCATCTTAAAAGGAATTGTAGTATTAGTATGGTCCACCCATGCCTTAAGGTATCTGCTTTTTCTGATAACTGTTTCTAAATGTACAATGTATTGCTCCTTGTAAGTATTTAATCACATAATCTTCTTTTGCAAGTTGTACCTAATTGAGCCAATTATAGATGGCATTTCCTAAAACACGTCTTCTCAATTGAACCTTTTAAGGAGTACGTAACACCGGAAAATGGATCCAAGGATTTGGTGGGATACTGTGCATCCATAGTAGAAGACTCATTAATATATTAATAAACTTTTAGTTGGTAAATGGAGAGATTGGACACCCATCATAGTATGAAGAATCTGAATTAATTGTTTAATTGTTTGAATTACCGTTCAAAGGTTTGGGGTCGCTTAGAAATTGTTTTTGGAAGAAAAAAATTTGTCCATTAAAATAATGAGGAAAGGATCATAACTACAGTGTAAACATTGAGAGATGGTTAATGTTGTAAATGACTATTGTAGCTGGAAACAGCTGATGTTTAATAGAATATCTACATAGGGCTACAGAGGCCCTTTATCACTCCCATCACTCCTGAAATGTTCATATTTCCATGAAAAGTGACCCAAACTTAACTTTGAACTATATATTATCTTTCCAACTAGGTAAAGTAGTATGCAGCTGAACAATGGGCTATGTTTTACTCTCAATACTCCTCAAATATGCTCCAATAATCAGTGAGTTTTTTTATGATTTCTAGATTTTGTTCTTTATACATATATAGAGAGAGAGAGATCACAATCATAATGACCAAATATTGATGTATTTGGAGTAATATCCACTATGATTTCATCAACATTCAAAGTCTTTGGCATCCTATAATCAAATTGGACCTGTTTTGACTACATACTTCTACAGGTGCAGAATAACTGGAGGGTAATAACTTTCCTTAACAGCAACTTATATCATTAAATAAGATCCCACTGGTTGCGTTCTGATGTCCCCTGATTAATACTTACAACCAAAATTCTGGTTTGAAGTAGATTCAGGGCTGTCTTGACAGTAGGGTCTCCATACTTGCCAGGGCTTGTCCACCCAATGCTGCAGATAGCGTTAAGGTGTGCTATTATGACAGGCTTTGCATACATTTACAAAGCAACGCTACATAAATTTACAAAAACCTTACTGGTTTTTTTTACTGTGAAAAGCATTACTTGGAAATGGAAATGTCTTGTTAAATAATTTTATATGTACTGAGAATATGTGGAGTTCCCTCAATAGTAAATTGGGGTAATCTGAATTTATCAGCTTAACCACTTATTATGAAGGATCAATTTTTGTTAGTTTTCCTATAAAAAAATATCTGGACTTTTATTACACCCTACTTTTCATTTTATAAGAAGTATACAAAAATGTTGAGGCCAGAGCAAAATGCATACATATAATCACATGCCATAGGGGATCTTATGATCCAAAAGGTCCACGTTGTACCAAGCAAGTCTTCCACAGTGGGAATACTTATCTTACCTAGATAAAATGTTGAAATTAAATGTTACACAGTTACACTGATTAGCTTTGTTTCCTTATACAAAGTAACAAGCCATGAAGTAAGAAAGTCAAGTTGTGGCCTGGGAAAGGAGTTGGCGCGTTCATCAAGTCCATCATTTTAGACCCAACAAAAAGTCATCAAGAACAACTAGTTCAGGTGGCGGCAATAGGAGTGGAAAGGCATTTTGTTCTGTTTGTATCTTTTGATGTCATAAGTTCAGTCAATGTTCAGACATAGCTGTTAGTTTTCCCTTTCTGAAATACTCAACCGTAAGCATCTCAGTGTACAAGTATGAGTGGAGAACACTTTCATTATATTAACATTTTGTACCAAGGTATGACCATCCACTTACTTTGCTGAATTCAGCACTTTTTATAACTAAATGGAGCATTATAAACATTAGTCCTAGAACTGTTAAATGCCCATTTTTCCCCAAAAGATACTTTATTTGTGCAAATTTTGCATAATTCATTGTGTTTGCTGGAAACATATAATCATTATGTGAAAAAAGCAGGCACTTATAGGTTGTTGTCATAAAAAATGCACCATTAGGTTTTCCTAAGTGGAACAGCATTTTAATTACTAAAACAAGGTGTATGGCAATTTGTAACAATCTCTATATCTTAAAATAAACATAAACAGTTATTTCTTAAAGACGTAGAACAGTGATTTATTGAGAAATAATATTAAAAGACTGGCACGTGGGCAACTAAACTGGTGTACATGTAAGCCAACTCGCATATACATATGTGGCAACTCAACATTTCCTGCCTAGTAGGGCAACAGGAGGCAGAGAGTAGCGGCGTACCAGTAGGTTATAATATGGATTTAGTGGCCAACTGGCACAAAAAACATTTTGCACACTTCTACTAAGAAATGATTATAAAGGCCATTAGCCGTAGATGGCATTTGTAACAGCTTGTGCCTCGGGAGCCCATAAAATGTGCCTCCCCTGTACCTATGTTACACCACCAGCAAGGGCTCCTAATATATCTGGATTTAAAATATGCAGACACAAAATTAGTCTTATCAGTTGCATCATTACCCCGTCTTAACAGGTACTTTATAGAATGTTATTAAGTGTCAAGTCAAGGGATAATAATACATGCGTTCATGAACTTGAAATCTACTTCTTTTAATGTTAGAAAATCTCACTGAAAATTGTTATTTCTGAATACTATATATAAAACATATATATTTTTTTGCATGGGATTTTTTTTGTAAAGCTTGGTAGAATCACAAACATTATATATATATATATATATATATATATATATATATATATATATAAAACCTAAATAGTCAGAAATAAGAAATATATATATCTATAGATATATATATATGATGTTTGTGATTTTACCAGGCTTTACAAAAAAAATCCCATGCTAAAAAAATATATATTTTTTTTAGTGAAGAACCATTTAGATTTTTCAATTCAAAATACCACCGCGCTTTCTTTTTCATATGTACCTCAATATCTACTGATTTGTTGTGTTAGGTGTCCGCAAGGTGTTACTTTAAGGGCTTTGTTAGCATTAATCCTCCCCTAGTTCTCTACAACTTCACACATATACGTCCAGACATTTTCCAAGTGAGTATGGTTATTGGAAAACAAAACAGGCTAGCAAAATCCTCGTCTTAGGGAGATAAGCCAAGTTCTCGAGTTCGTAGACAAAAAAAACCCAATTAACATGTTCCAGACAGCACAAAAACACAACACAAGCCTAATGCTAAGCCACTTGCAAAATATAGCAACACAACATTGCACCCGTTGACCAATGCATATAATATACTCTAAACCTACACCCTTACATGCACATAAATAACAAAAGAACAAAAAGTGCCTAAAAATAAGCAACAAAATTACACTAAAATATACATATTACTGGGAATGTGCTGGAATTTTAGCATACAACGCCCATCATCTTCATACAACCTAAAGTGGAATTTGCCCTGCTAATACATTATTTCTTTAAAAAACGTTTAACTCATTTTTGATAAGCCATTTTGAGCTATTATCACGTAACCTGGAAATGATTTAGAACTCATAATTGCCATTGGCTTAAATATATATATATATATTTTTTTTAAATAGTTCATAGTTTGCAAGAACAGATGGCCTTCTCCTTCTCCATTTTTGCTGTCCACTACTGTAACAACGCTACTGAATCTGCTGGTGCTATATTATTACATGTAACAACGTACGATTTTCCAGGTTCAAAATAAATGAGAAATGGAAACAGGTTATTTGGAAAAAAAAATGTTGACATATTTTAGAATAAATGAATGCACTTCTCAACTTCTAATGATAAGCAGTTACAGTGAAATTGCCCGAAGTCTCCAACTCTCCAACTTTAGACCACGACCTTTTGATCTCCGAACACCTCTGAAGATATTTGAGGTATGACAGCTTTGCCCAACTCTAATCCCCGAGTATTGTTGCGACCTTTATAGGATTCTCACCTCTTTACTTTGATTCCCGGTGCTTATTGTATTTATGCTAATTAATTACGCTTTTATTATCTTCCCACTTCTGTATAAACTTCTACTTTTACAAAGTCTGGCTTCGTAAAATAGGTTAATCGATAACTTAGAAATACCCAACATTTAAAAAAAATATATCTACGTATGTAATGTTACTAAGGTATACAAAGGAAATACTATTATTACAACTCATTCGGTTTCACGCCATTGCCTCTTGAAACATTTTTTTTTGTTAATTCATCATGATGCTGCTATGGCAATAAAGTATGCCATACAAGCATTGCTGTTAAGTTACATCCACTAGTATGAATTTTAGAAACCTGACAAAATACATTTAAGAAGTTTTTGGAGGCCGAGAACTAATGCTCTTATAAAGTAGGCCAAAATTAGGCGTTAGGTGCTCCTGGGAATTGTCCATCCCTAATTATTTAAATAATTATTATTAGGCTTAAGTGTGAGTATGGCGTTGACCATGAAACAATGCACAAAGCATGTCACATAATCCGATATTGCCACTACTTATCTCTAAGGTGTCAATTTTACAATGATTATGGTGATGGGGATTAATACATCTCTTCATTATCATGTGATGGATTATAAGTATTAAACAAAAGAATTAAAATAGAGAACAGATCAATAAGGGGCACTCCATGGCAATATGATACAAAGAAAGACCCGGCTGCATAGCCAGCAGAGCTCAACAATGAAAACAAGGGATTATGCACATGGCGTGGAAATATAGACCACCAAAATCTCAATTTTCCGATAATTACTATTTTTGCACAATATAAAAGTATACAATAGAGGATACCTGCAGTCATTTAGTTTCTGGCAGTCATTGGATGAATGTTTATAAATAATTGCTATTGGTTTTTAAGTATAGAAAGGTACCCATTACATCTATATGTCTTATAAATAACAAACTCAGAGATAATAAAAAAAAATCATTATTTCTTTATGAAGTAATGTCACTTATAATGACACATAAACTAACTAAGCTGCATTCTTCTACAAAAACAGACATATTTTGCTTAATTAATCCGTATATAAAAGAAAAATGCACACTAGAACTATAAAAAAACAATTATAGCATATGATACTAGATATTGTAAGCTGGTAATGATGTCCTAGGTATTTACTATGGATGAAGCACTTTTAAGATATATTACCACAGGTGAAATGGGATATCATTGATACCCAGGGAGCTCCAATCCAATAAATATATCATCAGTTTAGTCAGTATTGCACCTGTAATAGAGAACTTGAAGAATGTGGACATGTAGTTATAATGGAGCTCTTGCCTTTTGATGTCGCAGTGGCAGACCGAGATACAAACTTGCTGTCTTATTTTAGAGAGAAAACTAAAAACTAAAGAACAATCAATTACTATCACATATACACTACGCGGACAAAAGTACTGGGACACCTGGCCGTTATACGAACAGGGACTTTTATGACATTGCATTCTAAAGACATGTATTTATGTATATTGCAGCAATATTGGAAACATAGCATTGTCAAAAAAATACTGAAGGGGACATACCAAGACATTTTGGACGATGCTATGCTTCCAACTTTGTGGGAACAGTTTGGGGAAGGCCCATTTCTGTTCCAGCATGACTGTGCCCCAGTGCACAAAGCAACGTCCATGAAGACCTGGGTACTTGAGCTTGGTGTGGAAGAACTTGACTGGCCGCACAGACTTGGAACGGCGATTGCAAGCCAGGCCTTCTCCTTCAACATCAGTGCCTGAGCTCACAAATGCTCTACTGCGTGAATGGGACAAAAATTCCCACAGAAACATCCTAAATCTTGTGGAAAGCCTTCCCGAAAGAGTGGAAGCTTTTATAGCTGCAAAGGGGGGACAAACTACATATTGATTTCTATGTATTTAGAATGCAATGCCATAAAAGTCCCTGTTGGTGTAATGGTCAGGTGTCCAAATACTTTTGACCATATAGTTAAATTATGTTTCTTGGACAATTTTTCTTTCTTAAAGAACATTACCAAACTATATATATATCTCACATATATGTATCACATATCCAATGTGGATTATATCACCATGAACTCATTTTTGGAAACCTAATTTTTCAACATTGAATCACATTTGCACCATCATGTATCAGCATAAAATAAAATCAATCCATCATGTCAAAGACTCATATAGAAAAAGAAAAAGAAAGGTTAGCTGGTGCCTTATAGCTAACAAAATGGTAGTTCATCAAGATTCATATATAGTTTAGTCCATGTAACAGAAGTAGAACACTGCTGAATAAAATATGTAAAATACAATATGCACTTTAATGCATAATAGGGAAAAAACATTAAACGCAAATGGGAGTGAATAAAATAAAGCAATACAGTTTAGATCCTGTAAATTGGTCATCTAGACCTTCACAATACATAATGCCGTGAAATTTAATTTTTAAGCCTCAGACTTGTCCCTTTTTGTTTATACTCGTTAAAAGAAGTATTCTCTTTCTCTGTCAGCCCCTGATCAGTCATTGTGAAGATCATCCAGTACCAGGTTTGCCACACGCTACTGGTGCTACAATGGTCATGACAAGACATAAAGGGGGAAATATCATAGAGTCTTTAAGGGTACATTACTGTGGAAATGATCAATATATCATCGGTACATGTATGCGTTTTTTGACTATTTCTCAAGACAATAGTCATGAAAAAGACATGATATCATGAACCCAGACATACAGGTGAGTGGGCTGGCCACAGCCATTCAGATCCCTGTGCTAGAGAAGCAGACAGTATCACTGATTTATTTTTATGTGGAGCAATATCAATAAAACTTCCAGGGGTGCGTTATAAACAACTACAAACCTGCCCTTTCAATTCATTTGGGATACAGAAGTACTTGCTAAATAATTACATCTTGGGCCAAGTAACTTTGATCTCACTTTCTTTGAATTAACAGTGCAATTTAGTAGATTTTGTTCAAAGCACAAACTCATTGGCTGATGCTTTGCACTGATGTGATAGTGTTTAAACAGATGTGCTTTGAAATCACTATTATGGTGGATTTCAGATCCCACCACATGACAGAATCCTGTCATTTGAAGGATAAATAATGTAACATATACCTGCTACAACTATCTCAATGACAACCTGGATATTTTGGGAGCTGGTTTATCTTTTTTTTTACAGCTTTATAGCTTCAGGGTTAGTAATAGCACGTTCACTAAATTGCTACTTTAAAGAAGGCATTTTATAGTTCAGGTGCACAGAGAACTTAGATGCTCAGGACTGGAAGGTGTAGCATTACCTGCTTTAAAACATTTGTCAATGAATTACACTAAACACTTCACAGAAAATTGAAAGCCCAATCTATTTGATCTCTGTGATTCAGCCTGAAATCTCACAATTTACTGTCAATATGGACTTTGAATCTAGGCATTGTTTCTTATGTAGGTACTTTGTAGAATTAATCAAAGATAAAAAGAAATAGAGAAAGATGGATATTGCCAAGGAATGCAATTTATTTGCATTTTTTTTTTACATTTTCTTCCATTTCAGTTCTCAATTTAGGGAACATCAGTAGTCGACTGAAATACATATAAAATAATCAGAAAGTCAGAAATCTATAAGATAACCAGTGAAGGCATTTAGATACAGAATATAGAATGGAAAAAAATGTATCCATAATATGCTGAACACATAATACACTGGGGTATAAAAAATGAAAATAAAAATGTGTAAAATGATATATTTATAACTAGGCAGAACAAACAAAAAAACATATGCATAAAGAGCATTTTGGCAGAAAGTGCTAAAAATGTTGCAATCGCTATAGCAACCCGTTATAGACCATTGCCAGAATGGTAATATATAAAAAAATAAAATTAAAAGTTAATTAATGATAAAAATAATAATTAATTTCTAGTGATTTGCTTCTTACCACTAGACTTTTTACGAAACCCCATTATAGTAATTTCAATCTGGCTTCAAACACTGTCACACATCACTGTATTTTCTAAAATTCTAATACCTATTTAACATGAAAAAAAAATAAAAATAAAATTAAAAAAAATAAATAAATAAAATGTATATAATATATATATATATAATATATATATATATAATCATTATGTAAATTGTTGGTACATATGATCAAGGTTCTTGATGTCCCGATTAATATCTGGGTGCCAAAGATCCCAGTAGCCACCCCCTGTGGTGCAATATTTTTTATAGGGGGGCCATCCTTTTAAATAACTGACTGGTGATGCCAGTAACAATGCTAAAAAAAAGAAAAGACCAAAAAAAGCGATCCAGCACCTTGTTTTATTGGGGCTTTAAAAAAGGAGAGCAATCTCAGGTCTTTGTGGTTTTTTTTGTATGTGTTTGTCAGGGAAGGTCTCAGATGGTAGACCCACCCCTTTACCTCTTACCTTTACTTGCACCTGTCTACGCAATGCAATCCGAGCACCTCCTGCATCCTAACAAGACGGGCTCCCTCCTGCTGCTGGCCCCCTTCATGATCTGATCCCAGGATCACAGCAGGAGATCGCTGCTCCACTTGGCTTCTGCAGGCGACCATCCTCGGCAGCATCTTCATAATAAGCGGCCATCAAGTTCCAAACATGTCCCATGGATTCCACCTAGAGTCTGCGGAGAGCTTTGGATTATGGAGATCATGTTTGTGATTTACATTGCATCTGAATGGACCAGCGCTGAAAGGGAGACACTTTACACTTCTCTAACAAAGACCTGTGAGGTGTGAAGGGAGAGTGCTTTGAGACCCTCCGTCTGAACGTGCCTCATTACCATATGTCAATTTGCGCAATATACATTCTACCCTCTACATATAACCTCTCCCTGGACGACCCCTCACTCACTCCTCTGGGACACCTGGAGAACACAACTTAATGCTCCCAGCACCTGAATAGTCTGAGTAACCTGATCGCTGCCCTGCCGGGATCCTTCTGAGGACTTGGTTATTACCTTTATATCATGGCTCCAGTGGCCGAAATGGGTAGCTTCCTGGGCGGCGTGGACACCTTGGCTCAGGTGGGCACTCAGTACCTGCTGCCTCCGGCCAGGGACACCCCCCTGCTGTACAACGACCCACTGGGGCAGTCTGAGCGCTTGTCCCGCAGCGCCCCCTCGGATCTGACCCATCTCCAGGGCATTCTCCGCCGCAGACAGCTCTACTGCAGGACCGGGTTTCACCTGCAGATCCTCCCCGACGGTAACGTGCAGGGCACCCGGCAGGACCACAGCCGCTTCGGTGAGTAGCCTTTCGCATGCACTCCATTCATAACTATACCATGCAATGCATACCAGATCTAATACTTAGCAACTGGTCCAAAGTCACCTGTCCACAAGTAGCACTGGTAATATAGAATAACATAAATATAACAACGATATAAAGATAGTAGATATATCTATAATATTATTTATATACTATACTATATATATATCATATAGATTAATAGTTGAATGTTGAACAGTACAAACATTGATATGCAAAAAAAAAAGGTGACATTAATCTACCTGTCATTGCTGATCATATTTTTAGCGATTTGTAGGGATTAAGATCCTTTGATTTGTATAAAGGGATTAAATCTACGTGCACACAACACCCGAGGTTATTTAAATATGGCTAACTTGTAAACTATCATGTCTGATATGTATGTAAATGAGTAATTAGAGTTAGAATGCCTGAATGATTCCACCTATTTAACTTCGTGCACACTTCCAAACCCAAGCCAGGCTACTGTTTTGTCATTGGGGTTTAATATACAACTAGCCCCAAACACTGGCAGACAGGGTCCCCAGACACACACAGACAGACAGACAGACCCAAAATACATTTACCTGCAGGAAAAAAATAAAGCTATAGTCCTCCCCCAAAATAATACCATTTAATAAATGAAATAATTTCAAATATATTAAATGATGCATTTATTTGCATTTGTATAAATATGTTTTCTGACACATAGGTTATTTAGTTAAATCTAGATCATTGCTTTTTTATTTGATTTATTTTTTTTTACTATATGCACTGACATATCCTCCAGTCTATATCCCAGGGATTTAATCCAGTGCTGTGAGTTATTAATCATGTGATAACATTTCGATGAACAATTCTATAGTTCAGCGTTACAATTCAGCTGCTGTGTGACTACAACTCACATTGCCCCCAGCCATACTGAACCTTGGAACTGGATACTGTGATTTCTGGTGAAGCTGGAAGGCTAAGCATTGCTTACCTGAGCTTCTGCAGAAACAGAAAAGGATGGAAATGCTTATCTGACAGGAAGAATGAATAATGATCTGGATATTTATTTAGTGCTGATTTATCTGAACAAACCAACTATTGTAGTCTGTATTCTCCCTTCTTTTTTATCCTTAGTTGCTGTAGAAGGTGATTAAATAGTGGTATATTTCCTTTCCCATAGCCAGATCTATGAGCAAAAATTAGTTGTATAGCCTGATGGGCATCCATGGCCTCAAAATCCTCTGTAACAACAAAAGATTAATTCATTTTGCATCATACTTATGAAGTGGACACAAGATTTGCCACATGTAAATGTTGTCAAAAACGCGTTAGAATTTTATTCAGAATTAAATCCATCAATAGGTGCCCAAAGTGAGAAAAAAAATCCCTAAATAGGTAAACATGAGATCAAACATATTCTTTCATATGCTCCTCTTTTATCCTACCCCTATTCTGCTGAGACTCTCTTGTGATGTGGTCTCTCTGTGGACTGGCTCACCTGCTTATTGTCATATATATTTTCTTAAACCCTGGCTTTTCAAAAGGTATCACAATGAAGCCTAAATACCTGTATAAGAATCACGTGTTCCCTATCCAAACTGCTTAAAAGTTGAAGAAAATATAAAAATAAAATAGTTATCCATTGAACTCAAGCTAATTTCACATTGAAACTGTGTGATATGTTCATGACTGGTGCTGTGGTCAATTAAACTAAAGAAATGGAAAACCATTGCTAATTAAAATTGATATTATTTTAAAAAAATAACACTTCTGCCGTTTAATGACCTTTTTGTCTACAATGCATCAAATAAGCAAATATGCATTCCCATGTTAAATAGGTATGGTTACTTGTTTGTGAGTTTCCTTTTAACTGTATTAATATAGATCTTCCCTTATTTTTTTCACAGGCATCCTTGAGTTCATCAGTGTTGCAATTGGTCTTGTCAGCATTCGAGGAGTAGACAGTGGTCTATACCTTGGCATGAATGACAAAGGAGAACTTTTTGGATCGGTGAGTAATAATCAGATAAGAAGCTGGTATTTTACTGCTCAAGTCCTTCTGTTCTTGAACCCATTAGGGCTCAACAATAGGTTAAGGAGCCCAATCAGTTTTCATTAGTGTTTAACAGTCCTTATTTCACCTATTGTACAGCTTGTACAAATCTAAGCCTGACCTCTGCTGGTGCAGTGATCCAGTGATCTCCTTTAATATTGTCCTTATTTTTGTTTTACTAATATGTTTTTATTAAATGGCCTTAGAGTGCATTTTCCATAGGTCTTTTTTAAATTTAAATATTAATTCATTTTTACCGTGTGGCCTAACAACATATATGTTTTCATTTATAGGACAAATTGACCTCAGAGTGCATTTTCCGTGAACATTTTGAAGAAAATTGGTATAATACTTATTCATCAAATTTATATAAGCATGGAGACTCTGGAAGAAGATACTTTGTAGCTCTTAATAAAGATGGAACGCCTAGAGACGGTGCCCGTGCAAAGAGACACCAGAAGTTCACCCACTTTCTACCCAGGCCAGTGGATCCTGAAAAAGTGCCCGAACTTTACAGAGATGTCATGGGGAACAGCTGAACATATATAGTGGATTCTTTGGGATCTATTAAAAATCAAGTCTATCCGAGCAAGGAAAGCAGAAACAAGGAAGAATATTGCCAGAACTTTGGCCACAGACTTCCAGAAGGACTGTGATGGACAACCTTGTCTTGGTTCTAGTGAAATCCTAGAAGGCTCTGGATGTGAATACTCTGGCTGGAGGATCAGAGGGTATGCTTCCCAGATCCAAGCACTGATCACCGTGGAATGGCCTTAAATTACTGAGTTCCTGTGCCTCTGATGAGTAATCAATATGCTTTGCTCTGTACAAGGAACTGTAACTTTTTGATGTAGAGGATGAAAAAGAGGACACCAAGAGACTTTAAATATCACCTAAAAAAGTCAGAACTGAAAATGCAATTCAGTATATGTTTATATTTCTATGTTTATATAAATTTATTTTTTATGTATATATACAAATACATTTCTCAAGATGGAATTTGATACCTGTGGTCTTAACATGCATATGTATTTATTTTTTATACTTATTTATTTGAGAGATCTATTTTTTACTGGCATGATGGAAAAATCATGTAGAAAATATATTTTTGGGCTTGAAGAAGAAATTCTGCTGTATTATCTTAAACAACACATGTGAAAAAAAATCCCTATATGATGTAAAAACTGTTACTCCAAAATACAGAGAAGATGACTGCAGCACCTAGATCCCCCCATTAGGAATAGCTAAGGATGTGTTCTCAGAGATCGTCAGCATAGAGAGCTGTTTAAATTACTTTGATGTATATGAATGCCTTAACAATTTTAAATGTTATAAGTGCCCATTTTAAAGGGAATTAATAAATTAAAATTAATTAAAAATTAATTGGTTGGTGTATTTTGTTTGCAATTACATTTGCTACTTGACTGGGCTTTGTCATTACAGTCAATGTTAAATAACATTATTTTATATCTTTTAGAAGATAAGGTTGCAACTTGGCAGCACACTTGGTACATTGTCCTGACATTTGGTTTGGCCAGGATATGAATTAAAGAAACACAACCTGTAACAAATACAAAAATGATAACAAAGCCTGGGAAATGCAGTGTTTCCTAGCAATGAAATACATATTTGTAATAGAATTGTGTACATTGTGCTACACAATGAATGTAATAATTAGGAAATAATTTAAAAACGAATGTAATATATTTGGGATGTTTAGTCCTTGAGTGGATTTGTTAAGGGGACAAAGTTTATTTTAAAGGGGGAGAAACATCCTATTCCAAAAAAAAAAATCCTATTCCAAAAAAAAAAATCCTATTCCAAAACCATGGGCATTAATATATGATTGAAACCCCCCACCCACCACCCTCTTGTGGCTATAATAACCCTCACGCTTCTAAGAATTTGGAATGTTTCTGTGGCAATGTGTGCCCATTTGTGAGCATTTGTGGGGTCAGGCACTTTTATTGGATGAGAAGGCCTGGCTCGCAATTGGCGTTCCATTCATCCTAAAGGTGTTCGATGGGGTTGAGGTCAGGGCTCTGTGCGGGTTACTTGAGTTCCTCCTCACAAAACTTGTCAAAACATATGTTTATGGACCTTGATTTGTGCACGGGGTGACAGTCGGGCTGGAACAGGAAAAGGCCTTCCACAAACTGGTGCCACAAAGTTGGAAGCATACAATTGTCTTAGATGTCTTTGCATGCTGTAGCATTAACGTTACTATTCCATGGAATTAGGAGGCCTAGCACAAACACTGGAAAACAGCCCCAGAGCATTATCCTCTTGAACAAAACTTTACAGTATGCACTATATATTCTGATAAGTAGCGTTCTCCTTGCACCCGCCAAACCCAGACTCAATAAACCATGAATGATCAAAGAACACGTTTCCACTACTCCAGTGAAGTTGCGTTGGGCTCTACACGACTCCAGTCAATGGTTGGCATTGAGCATTGTAATCTTCGTGTGCAGCTGCTAGGCCATAGAAACTCATTTCATGAACCTCCTTCCTCACTGTGTTTGTTACTGCGAGAAGCAGTTTGGATCTCTGTTGTGAGTGATGCTACAGAGGAAGGCAATATTTATGCGTTATAGGCTTCAGCACTCAGCGTCCCCACTCTTTGAGGGTGCATTATTTAGGTGACAGCAACACTAAAAACTACAGAATAATTTCACAGGAGCACTTTTTCCTTCTTCTTCTGTTATCTTCTGAAGGGTAGTCTCGGGTCAGTGAATGGGAGTGGGGCTTCTTACATTTAAGATAGAGCTCATCAATAATATATGTGCTCTTCCTCTTTCTTTGTATATCAAAACCCAGTAAGGTATACAGACATGGGAATAGCTTGCCTGAAAAAGGAAAACAATCTCACAATAAAGAACTGAAATTCTTACCGTGACTACACCAGTAATCAGCCCGGGAAATTGGTGTCTTAATAATCCTATTCCGGTAAATGACATAAGTTTGTCACCTCTAGCTTCAAGTGGTGGCTCCCACACCAAACTCTTATTGCATGCAAATTGTTAATTGCATGTTAATTACAGAAACTGCAATAGCTCAAGGCAGATTTTTCTGAACGAAATGAAACATTCTTCGTCTCTGAATTTACTATACCTTGTGTTGGGTACAACTATTTTCTCCTGTGGATAAAAGGCCAAGTTGGCCATTTAGTTATATATAGCTAATAATATATAGGTCAATAACAACTTATTGGACATTATGTATCAATTGTAGCTTTTGAATTTTGCTCCTTCTACAATTGGAAAACACTTTGAAATTGAAGCTTTTGTTTTTAAATATTACTAATTATTTAAGTATAAAGTTTTGAAGGTCCCACGCATTCACGGGACAGTTCACACTAACATGCAGTGGCTTGTGTAGGGCCAAACCCTCTGAGCTCCTGTCTTCCCAGAAGCTTGCAAGGTTGATTCAAGCTAAGCACGTCAGTGATTCATTTTTATAAATCACTACATCGCTGAGACACGGTGACAGTCAGCTGTCCCACTTTACTAACTGATTATTGATGGGTTCTTTATTATGTTCGCAGCTTGTGAAATGTCTGTGATATCAGAAACATAAAGACTTCAAAAGGAATTTCTCTACTTCCATTCAATTTATACCATTTGAGAACTTCATAAAATTAAAAGTTAAAATGAAAAAAAAAATCTTGAAAGAATTCTAGGAGAATGGGGATAGAGATTTGAGCATGTAATTACTTTTTAGTCTTTTAAACTTCACATAATGTGACTTTAAGTGTTCTAGGTCTTTAAGGTTGAATTCCATCTGTCCAATAAAGTTATGGATAGCAGCAAAATGAGCCCCTTTGATCTACTGACGGATAAATGCATCTTCCCCAGAGCCTGTTGTGACTAAATATCTTAACAATTAGATCAGAGGTGGGCATTCTGCTGTCTTCAGTAGTTTTTGGACTGCAACTCCCAATAACCTCAGTAGGCAGAATTTATCTGTGGTGAACTAAATGAACCAAAGGTCTATTCTCTTCCTTTCTATGTTTTGTGTATTTGCTAGATGCAGTATGCTTTTCATACAGTAGGGGGCACACCTATATTTTAAAACAATGAGTTGTGGGTCATATATAAGCACTGGTTGGATCAAAGCAATTAGGAGCATAACACTGGGCAACTTCTTGATGCAAAAGTGGGCCATTTGAAACAAATGTTAATCTACTGTTATGACATATGTAATATTTTATTAGCAAGTAAACATATGACACAATGTTAGCTCATATTCTAAGTGCACATATATGAGAACGACTCAATGATATGTTCCAAGTAACAGCCATTTAGATCCCAAACAGGATTTGTACATGGAGAAACGCGTTTTGTTATGTCACGGTGGCAAATAGAAACATATGAGCCACCCTGATAAACCAGTCGTCGTAATATATACAGTTAATATAAAGAGAACGGGTCAAAGAGTGATGTGAGACAGAAATGGCAGTAGAGGTCAGTTTACCACTTCCTGTTGTCGTGTAAAAATATTTCTATAGCAATTATTATGTTTAAAGGAATACTCCAGTGACCCAAGGAGCATCCTGAACATTCATCCCACAAAAACAACCACAAAAAATACTTACCTTAGGGAGAAGCTTCAGTTCCTCCTTGATCTGTGGTTTCTTGCCACCGATTGGCTGTTTGAACCCCTCATGCATTTTCAAGGGGAATGCATTTTTAATGAGTGTACCTTTAATTTCACTTATACCTCATAGAACCAGAGAAACATTTACAAAATAGAGCAAAACTAAACATGGGAGGAGAGATAAGCATTAAAGGAAATTGACGCTTTCTCCCTTCCTCATAATCTGTATTTGCTGTTAAAAAATTCAATCCAATCATGATTCTGACCCCAAAGTGGGGTCCTTTACAAAATAACCCTTTGGGGTTCAAAACAATAGTTGGTATATTTTTTTTCAGCAACAATAAAGACTACTTGTGGGTTTTTTTAAAAAAAATAAATAAATTGTGACCTATCTGTAAATATTTATTTCTTAGTATTTTGTAGGCTTTTGAAAATAAGGTGGCTTGCTAATATATCCTTTATACATGTTGTTCAAGCAAATATAATATATAAATATTTATTCGGACTGAATGCATAATAGGAAAAGTTACCGTGTTTCAATGACTCTTTACTTCATAGTCTTTAAAACGTTAAAGCCACCTAAGCACATTTAAAAAGGAACTGTTGTCAGGATAAAGTGCAGAGGGATTACTACTAATTTATTTAATAAGATGCAGAGGGTCAGTCCTGTGAGAAAAACTAGGTATCCTTCCAAGGAAGTATCAAGAACCCTTCATCACTTTAAGCAAGAGGCCATAACATAGACATATATTACACTGCACAGTGCACACCATCATCTTGCTTTAGACACATTTTAGTACCACCATTAACACAGGAGTAAGCAGCAGTTTAATCCATTCAGTCCCACGGGAGATATATCACTGCGTAACCCCTTAATCCCTCTATAGAGTAGCATAACCCATTCACCCTCACAGAAATATTACAACACAATAAATTAGGTTCCACACTGGACCGTGCACGGTGGACTGAGGGCATTATTTGCTAAATGTATTTAGCAAGCAAAATAAAAATATATTATTTTTATACATTTGCCAATATGCGCATGAGTAAGATGTGCACATGAGGGCACAAGGTATGTCACTTTTTCATTGCTTACCCATCTCTATAAGGGCTCCCTCAGGGGCGTACCTAGAGTATTTGCCTCTGCCGCTAAAACAGCGTGCCTGTGCCACCGCTGCCCCTTTAGCGGCCTAACTATGCCACCGCTGCCTATTTCGCAGCCTGCCTGTACCACCGCTGCTCCTGAAGCAGCCTGCCTGTGCCACTGCTGCCCCTGAAGCAGCCCACCTGTGCCATGTCTGTCCCTAAAACAGTCTGCCTGTGCCAAGTCTGCCCCTGAAACAGTCTGCCTGTGCCAACTCTGGCCTGTTTAGCAGCCTGCATGTGCCACCTCTGCCCCCCATAATCAGCCTGTGCCACCTCTGCCCCCCAGCCTGCCTGTGCCATCCCTAATCAGCCTACCTGTTCTATATCTGCCCCAAAACACTAACTTACTACTACCTTACTAACTTCATTCAATCACCTACTAACATTCATTCACCCACTCACCCATTCAATGTCCCGCACCCCCTAACCTCAGATTTCACTGCTCCAGGGTCCGGCCGAGCATCACTGGGGGGGCGTGCAGATGTCTATGCGGCCCGACGCCCACCTTACATGGGCCTGCAGCTTACTAGCTGCTATGGCTCCCACCCACTGCATGAGGAAACTCTATTGCCGCCCACGTTCCTGCTCCCCCTGCATGGAAAAATAGTTTCTTCATACAGTGTGCGGGCACCACAGCAGAATATAACTCCTGATGCATGACATGGTTGTCATTAATCAGCTGCAGCACTGTGAGGGCTTTCCTGCTACTGATTGGCTGCTTCAAGAGGCCAGTCAGTGGCACAAGCTTCAACTCTGGAACAGCAGCTTCTCCATAAGGTGTTTTTTTTCAACATTTTAAAGAATTAATTTTAAACTACCCATAATGTAATTTAATATGCATTGTTTGGTAAGTTGGTCTAGGACATTAAACTCTATTATTAATAAATATCAATAAATAAAACATACGTTTGTCTGCCTTGTCTGTTAGCTGATTTTTGCCTGTCCTTCCCTTCCAATTTGTTGATTTTATATTGGTGATAATGAAGAACACCCCATCCCCTCATTTTACTACATGTCACAACTAGGGTTGTCAAATGAATCAATGTGCATTTCTCTGGTGCTCTGGGGTTAACACGAAAGTTATCAAAACCTATATATTTATTTCTAATGGTATTTGAGCATAATAGTATAGTTTAGCTTAAGCGTACGCGCCCTTCTTATTGAGCCTCAGCACCATTTTTTTCCTTTCTTTTTTGTTTGTTTTATTTTACAAGAGATACTTAATGTGTTCAAACCTGTCACTGTGTTGATTCCCAAAACAATGTGTGATATGCTCGAGGCATTGTTGGTTTTTGTCCTCCTTACAGAAAGCTGTGTGTGTAAATACCACTGATTTAAGTACGAAACATTCTAAACCAAGCAACAGAAAAGTCTTAACATTATATCATTGATGTGGGTTTTGTGGGAATTGACTGTGGTGTTAAGTACTGAAAGCCAATTAATCCAACCAATTGTCCAAGGAATCAGATGTTAGAAACAGATGAAAAATATTTGAGAATTTCAGGTAAAACAGATTTATATCAGTGACTTGCAAGCACAATGGTGACTTCCATGTTTAGACAGTAGGGGATTTCCTAAATTTTAAATAAGGAGGGGAAATTGAGCCTTTCGTTTTGAAGATCTGTGCTTTGTCTTGTGTTAAAAGGGGAATTTCTTGTGTGAACATTCTGGATGAAAGTATTATTTAGAATTATTTACTGATCCAGTTTAATTAGTGAAACATTTGTCCCACTGTCTTTCCTACAGTCTGCTTCCGGAATTGGCCAGCACTATCTTCTCTCCACTGTGATCCCCAGCCACATCATACATGAATGGAAGGTGAAGGTCTATGCAGCTACCAGGTCAGACATCATGCATGCTCTGGGTCCTGCCTGCGGCTGGTCACTGGGGTATGACATCATATGTCCAACAGCTAATGGTGTGCAGGACTAGTACTACAACAGGTCTGTTGTAGCAATTACATTTCTGTGTTAAAGATGTCTCTGATGGTAGCGGTAGAGGTAAAGAGGACAGCTGTCTTCTAGGCTTTTCTTTCCTAAAGATTAAATGCCACTACCAGAAGCACTTTATTTGCAATCACATTAATATGGGATGAGGTGTATTAAGTGTATTAAGTATTATCATTGCGGAATTTCTTTCTTTGACTTTCTATGTAGCTGATTTCAGTAAGGGGTTCTAGCAAATGCTCCCTAGATCGCTATAATAGAGCCTATTTATCAACTTGTATAAAGCATGTAATATGTAACCAGTGTGCAAGTTTATTTTCAGTATATATATATATATATATATATATACACATATATCTATATAATATATATATAATATATATATATATATCGTATATATATTATACATATATATATATATAGCTATACCAACTAAGTATATATATATAATATATAATATATAATAATATATATATATATATGCACATACATGAGACTTGTACATTTGGTTCCAGGTATATTGTGACCATTGCTTACTTATCCCAGGGTGAAATATAAGAGATGACAGATAAATACCTTTGAAATAGGAACGTGCATTAAAAGTGGGAATTTCCCAGTGCTCTGCTCTTCACATCTTCACAAAAGGCCAATCCATGCTATTGAATGGTCTGCACTCTGCCTCATTTCCTGTAGTTAACTTTGGGCGGTGGATTCAAGATTGTCTTATGCTCAATATAATATAATGTTCACCCCTTTGATTTCACAGAAACTGTAACAGCAAATATACACTGTGGGCAAGTCGGCAAGAAAATATCTTCAAACTTTTATAAGTCTGCACATTCAGATTCAGGTTGTTAACGTATTGTGTGTGTGTATTTAATTTTATTCCGTGTGTATGTATTTATTCCTATTTTTGCAATAGAACACAATTTCCAACAGCGTTTTACAAGAGTATTGAAACAAATCACATGACTAAATATACTAATACGGAACATGCGGAAGCCATGTCTGTGAAATGTTAAATGTTTTTCATTGGACAGAAAAGAAAACTCTCAACAAAAATTACATGAAATTACAAAAATAGGATGAAGACATCAGCCATTGTTTCAAGTACACACATAATTATCACATGTTGCTGATCATGTAAAGCGGTACCCTGCAGTATTTGGGATCAAGGATGGATTAAGGTGCCCTGGAAGGAACCCTTCTGTGGATTTCCTGCCTTTAACAACCTGTTTTCAGTTTTTCACCTTTTTTTTTGCTTTCTGGCTCCTTTTCTCTTCTGTTCTAGTCTTTCTTTTGAGATGTTTTGCATCTGATATTTTTCTATCCTCTTTCCATTTTCCCCTTTGTTTGTCTGTCTTTTACATTTTTAACCCTCTTTCTAACTTCTCAAGTTAGACTTGCAAGACCACCACCATCAACTATAGACCAATGGACACATGCAGGAATTATTGCAATTGATCTGCACTGGAAGAAAGACACATCCAGTCACATGCCACAGGACTGAATTTTCCCACAAATTGGATCATTTTTATGAATTGATCTCTCAGAGTAAGGAAAGTAATAGAGCAGACGGTGCAAGGATCATGCCGCACTCAGTTTGACTATTAAGTGCTGGATAACCTAATTTGGACAAAGTCACTTTTTGGTGCAGGGACAGCTGTGTTCTCTGAAGGTTATTATTTTTATTATCTTTTATTTATATAGGGCCAACTATTTAGGCAGCACTTCTTACAATACATATATTTAAAGGGTATGACAAAACTAGAATTGACAGACTAAGAGAAACCGAGCACAAAAGCAGCTGCTGGACCACTTATTACATTGCTGTACAGGGGAACCATACTGGCAATGTCATCATTGGCATCACAAGGGTTCCTGTGCCAACCAAGATCCCATGGAGTCACACAAGACTCCAAATGGAATCCCTGGACAGTGTGCACTACTCTCTAACAGAAAGCAGTGTAATAAAAGAGTTTCTGGGTCATATGTGCAGGGGGGTATTTTAAGGGAAACAATAAAACAGAGAAGGGACTATAAAAAGGGAGATGGAGGCAGGATAAAGAAATAGAGGGGAAGTGAAACCGGGAAAGACAAGAAAAAGATGTAGAGAAAAAGGGAAGAAAAAAGGGGAGGATGTAAAGGATAAAGGAAGGAAGAAACAGTGATAGAGAGATAAGAGTCAAAAAAGGGAGTCAAAGAAAGAAGGAAAAGAGCAAGAGAAGAAAGAAAGAGGAAGAGAAAGTAGTAGATCTAGTGAAAAGAGCAGTGGAGGGGAGAAAGAGAGAGAGAAGACGAAGAAGAGAGAGAGAAAAAAGAGGGAGAAGAGAAAAAGAATGTGGGAGTGAAAGAGAAGTGGGGTTTTTTCCCTCCAGGAGACAAGGACATTTGTCTTGTTTTGGTAGCATCTTTTTAGTAACTTTAGTATTTTTGTGTCAATGTTTGCCAGACAATATACAAGATTTTCCTGATTAAACAGAAATTGATTACACTAGCAAATAACAGCAAAAGCTGTATTCTTAAAAATCCTCACCTAACCCAGAGAATCTTGTACTAAACTATTTTTTAGTTTAACTTTAACCTCTGTAGTAAATAATGAGCCAGAGAAGGAGATGGTAATTTCTTGCATCTGACCAATCACAGCTGTGACACTGTGTAACTACCATTGCTCATTTCCTACATCCAATGGTTATCAGGCTGTCCAATACTGGACCATCATTTAGCATTGCTTAGGGTTATTTTCTTTGCCTACCGACATGTCCCATGTGCAGTAAGTTTTGACTCATGTTAATGAACACGTACAGATTTCTACCTGTCTTTTGGAAAAAGACAAGGACGTTCAACTTCATCTTTTTTCCAGGTTGTCCATAAACCAAACTGAGATGTCAGCCTTTCGTGATCATTCTAACACCAGCCATGATAATGCAGCCATAAGAATAATTAATTTGTATTTAATCATTATCTCACTTTTGTAATTGTGTTTATACACACCTCTATAATCCAATCAAGTATGCACTTGAACAGAGCACAGTTTAATGGTCTATTTGGTGCAGCAAGTGTAAGATTACAAAGGTTGAAGAGTACCATCTAACCAGATAGCTGTCAGCTCACACCCATTTGACCTTTAACTTTTAAGGAATTCTTTGTGGAGACGGTTAAAAGTATGATTTAAGTTTGAATACTTTAGATTTGTGCTATTCAAAAGAACTAAAAGGGCTCTTCCATACTGAGGGATTTATAAGAGCCAGACGTGACAGACTTAAACTGATCAAAGAATGACAGGATAGTAATTTAGAAATTAGAGAAGCTTAGGTAGAAAGCCATTGCAGATTTAACAGATCAACTCCACCTAAAGTACCTGCCACTTGTCACATGGGCACATAGTGGCTCTTCTTCAGGGTTGAGAAAATGATTAACCTTTACACTTTACCTCATCTGCAAGTGATTTCTTTAAGAACTCTGTTACCACCAAAGGCAGCTTTCAAGGTGGTCTTTAAAACAAAGTTACATTTGCTATGACTCTGCACCTTAAAGATCTCTTAAGCAAACAGGGATTATCACAAAGGCAATGACTCAGTATTACATGTCCTGTAAGATTGTGATCATTTTAGTAATGGAGAGAAATAATATGGAATGGTTGTTTTAACCATAAAAGAGAGAGATAGACTACATTTAGTTGACATCCAAAAGACATAACGTAATAAAGTCAAAATTAAAAACACACCTTTGGATCTAAATTTATGAAGCACTTGAATATGTACTTATTTCATGGGAGCCTCGTTTATTATTGAGATTATTTAAATTCATGTAAAAAGATTAAGTTAAAGATGTTTCTCTATTATTTTCCGTCATCAGTATTGGACATAGAAAAATGATAATGTCTTACAATTTGCATGGAGAGAACCTCTAAAACTGAAAACGGTGACTAATACACAATGCCCCTAAAAGAGATAGGTTAGGTAGACCAAGTTTAACAGATTAACACACAGGATTTCTAAGTAAGCATTTTGTAGCAGACTAATTGCAGGACTAACCAATAGCCTATAACATAGTGTTTTACTTTAGTTAGTGTGTGTATGTATATATAACAATCTCACACACACACACATACTCACTCACTCACTCACTCACTCACACACACACATAAAGGCTGTTTTCAGCCTGTATTTGTGGGAGGGTTATTTATACTCTCTACTTCAGGGCAATTCCTTAGCACTTTTCCTGCCCCCCAGGTAAGTCTTTCTGCTCACTAATTCTCACTAAAGGGTATAGTTTTAAATTGTGTCCAGGACAGAGGCTGAGCAAATTTATTTTAAAGCATGTGTTTTTTTTATAGGGTAGCAAGGAACAGTGTCAACCAATCCTCTTTATTAGTACCATGGACAGGGAATGAGCTATTATACGGCTTTCTTATAGGAAAATCCCATGAAAAGTAGTGAGATATGAAGTAATGTAGAGTAGCTCAGAGATAGACAATGTGTCTTTACAAGGACACTGCTTTATATGACAGGTGTTGTAGAAGTAACTGATGGTGTCGGGTATAGGCTGAAATGTCTGACAAAAAGCCTACACTCGATATGTTTTATTTATTGTTATATTAACCAACAAATCTAACTTTTGTACTATAATATTGGACTGACATCCATCTCCTTGCCCTGTAGAACTGAAATAGTCAAAAAGTCTGCTACAATTATTAGGTCCAAAGCATTCTAAAATAAAAACTCTCTCATTTTATCTCGCTCACTAAGTTTGAACAATTATTGCTACTCTTCACTATGATAGTAAGCAATGTTTAATTATTTTTTTTTAACTTTTTCATAATCTATCTGCCATGTGTTTGAGAATAAGCATTGTATTTGTTGCCAGAAACAGAATTTCATAAAGTTGTGTTTATACCTGGGAGTTCTTGGGGTAAAGTGCCGCTTCCCTAGGTCTCTGTGTCACCATACTCAGCATGGGTAGCGGCGTTTTGGCATGCCTTGTCCTTTACAATTGTAAGCTATCTCAGCCTCATAAAAACACACTTCTGAATAGAGGGTCCTGACCAGGGAAGTCCTTAGGTATGGGTATTTATTATTATTATTTGGTTAAATTTGGTGCCCTCTAGTCTAGCCTAATTGCATTTGTTAGCCAAGGTGTGAAACATCTGCCTCCAGTATGCAATCGCCTTATCTGACCACTTGTGAGGCAGCCCTATAAATTCCTAGGCCTCACTTGGAAACAAGCTCGCTTGGAAATGTAGCTGCTGTGGCCTTACCCCAGTGGACTCGTCATAAGCGGCTATGTAAGAGTTACACTGGAGTTAAACAGGAGGGAAACTACATACCAGGTACCACTGCTGAAAGCAGGATTTGACCCGTGCCGCACCCCTCCTGTGGAATTCCCTTCCCCGTTCCGTTGCCTCATACACAACTTTCAAAACCTCTCTGAAAACCCACAACATTCCTTCCCAGTACTCCCAACCATCATCATAATCAGACCATCTGAATAATCAACAGCTTCAACACATCATCGGAACCAGATCAACTCATCCCCATCCAAGCAGTCCTTTCCTATTGTCTCTCTTCCCCCTCAACCACCGACTAGATTGGAAGCTCGCAAGAGCAGGGCCCTCTTCTCCTTTGCGCCAGTTTGTTTTTGTATGTGAAATTGTTCTACTGACTGTAACAGCGCTGCGGAATCTGCCGGCGCTTTATAAATAAATTAAATGTAATGTAAAATATGGAAGTCTTGTGAAATGGAACAACAATTTAGTGTTATTTCTTGTCTCAGGAGTTTATAAATTAAGTTAAATGGTAGGAAGTTATTTATGTACATCAGACTCTAAATATTTTACCAAGGTGTTAGTAAGAAGACCACAGGCATCATAACCATACATATTTTACAGTTGTTACTAGAGTTCTATAAATGTGGGCTAAAAGATATAGTTACTTTGGGTTAAATTAGTGGTAAATGTTGGGAAAGGAATAGCATTTTTCCATAGTAAGAATGGCATTTTAAATAAATAATGAACAAAGCACCACTAGTTTAGTTTTAGATAGGAAGTGAGCATCTGGCATGGTGCCATCTAGTTAATCTTTCAATGAATGTTCTAATCACCAAAGATTATTATTTGAGGCTTAAGAAGCTTAGATAACTTTTCCCCTCTCATGGCTGCTACAAAAGAAGGTTAAGGTTAACAATGAGTTTAGTAAAGCTAAGACATTGTTCTTCCGGATATCCTGTTTCTTCAAGGAATAGAAATAAGTATATTTTCTTTGAAATCTTTGAAATCTTTTAATTCCTTCCACAATATGGGTTACTTTTAGACATTTAGTCTTATGAATGTATTTGACCAGAAACCCCTCTCTTTTAAGTTATTTAAAAAAAAAACTAATGCTAAAAATGTAAATGATTAATTATTAGCCGACCGATCATGTATTAATAATCATTTAATGCTAAATAAAATCTTGTATCTGATAATTTGCTACTGTAGCATGAGCAATACATACTTTATTATGATATCAATAATTAAAACATTGCTGCATATAAAGTTTTAATTTGGGTTTACACCTCCAATTTTTAATATATTTGTCCTAAAATTTAAATTTTGCTTTGGTAGAGTTGTCTTCAATGACTACCATCATTTATTTTCTGTCCTGAGGTCCATTCACTTCTCCTCATGTGATCCAGTCAGGATTAGCCAAAAGGGCGGGAATAACTGGAAAAAATTAAAGGAGTACGCATACAAATGAGAATTGTACCGGTAAATTGGAATTATTGTTTCCAGTGGTATGCACATAAACTGGGCATTAGTTTTTATTATTAGATTAAATTCCTGAGAATATTTCACATTGAAAATTATGGAAAAGTATTTATGAATAAGAAAAGTTGTCTTGGCGAGATGTGAATATAGCTTAGTCCTTGAAAAAAGAACTATGTAACAAAATATCAAAATTTTGACCTCTATGTACTCTCTCTGTTCTTTTTTTCAACTTATCATTCAAATGTAATATCTTCTCTCTTCTCTGATGTTTCCTTATTCTGCCAATTTCCTTCAGTAACATTTGTCTTTTGAGCTAAAATTAAATGTTCATAAGCAAAAAAAAAAAAAACATTTTCAAACTATTTTTAAAATAAACAATTTGCACCACACTGGAAAGGTGAAACTACAATGGAAAGTCAGTATCTGAGACATGTAGAAAATCATGACTTTATTTGGAACCTGATCACGTACTAAAGACTCAAGTGTTTTTATCTAGAAGAGAACCAGGGCTGAGTTCTCAGTAATCAAAATAGTTGTCATCACTCACAAATGAGGCTTATTATCACGCAGCAAATACAGAACCTTCATTGAGTGTTCTGCGCACATGACAATTTTCAAGATTCATCTCACTTGCAGAATTAATAAATTGACAGATTAAAGATGAATATGTTTCTATTGATTAAAGTTTAGAGCAAAGCATCTGAGTGGGGAAATAATCCATCTGTCAAGAACAAGAGGTATTTTTAATAAATGTGTGGGAAAACAGGTGGCTTAGTAACAGTGTTCTCCTATAAACCAGAGGATATTGCAAATATTTGAATCGGGGAACAGTATGCACCGAAATTCTATATTTAAGTGGTAAAACTCAAAAAATTACAGGGTATATAAAATTTGTTTTAAAAATAATATTTGAACACATTTATAATATAATCTGGATTAATATGTTTACTCTAAATTAGCATATATCAGTCACACACGCCCTTGGCCATCAGATTAAGTAACTATTTTGTGAGGACTATGGAATACTTCTGTAGTCCAAAAACACAGGTGAGATGCACACTTGTACAATTTTGATCTACCAGAAAGGTCAATGGAAGACAGTCTCTCTGGCAGCAGCTAATGGCACAGGGACAAATCCAACCAAGGTGCAGATGGAGAAATCCAATACAATGTCAAGAGCAATCCAGGGTTATCACAAGTTCAGTAACTATAAGAAACTGTGGAAAAATGGGAACATGGGTTTACGATGTGACACATCTCATAATATGCACAATAGAGCGATACTGAGGTACGCCCATAATACCCGGTGACCAAGGTCCAGTAAAATTTGTTCTCTTTAAGAATCTGGGTCCTTACACAATCTTGTAATGTGATCAGTGTTAATCATAATATTATGTAAATGGAATGCTTGCCTGGTATAGGAGCAACTCACTGCTCCTATGTGTAAAAGTATAACCCGACAAAGCTGCTGTTGAGCTTCTTCGCACACACTAGTAAGCAGGGTCATATATGTTGTTTTATTGTTGTCATCATCAATGTTAATTGTCTTCGTTTTAAAATCAATACCTGTACTAATGATAATCACCTGTTAATCTGATAATGCCTGCCTACTTGAGCGGCAGACTGACATGGATGTATCATTAATTGAGTCATTTATTATCACAAATGTGTGATGAACAACCTCACACTTCTCTGATGTGATGTCAGAACCTTGCACTAGCTGGCTAGTAGCAGATATGAAATTGCGACTAACTTTCCGGTCATATGGAATAAAAGAAAAGAAAACTATCAACTTAAGACTACTTCCTGTTCGGATTTCTTAAAGTAAAATGTGAATGTGAATATCAAGTGAAAATTGTCAGTTTCCAATAGGATTGTTCACCTACTTTCTTCTACTTCGGTTAAACAGGTGCTTCTGTTATCCAGTATACAATGCATCTATTGTGTCTACAGTGCGTGTTGGTCACAGAGAGGACCTCCATGTGGACATGGTAAATTACATTGAACATAATATTGCAGGAAGAACTAGAAATCGAGCTAGATTGTTTGGTAATTGGCTTATAAATTTCTCGATTTGTCTACTCCTGACCAGCAAAGATTTTTTCAATAACATTACAGTTACATTTATAGAACTTAAGTATCTACCGGTACTTTTATATATACTGTTCCAAATTTGCTCTCCGTAACAGAAATTTTCTGCAGAGTAAGTAATTGCAGAGTCTGTAAATATAATACGTAATGCTTCCTCATTGATTATTCAGAACAGTATGTTGAAAACATTGAGACAAGAAGGCTTATCTGCTCTTGTCATCAAGCGCCAATTTGTTAGTTTGGTCAAAAGAAACATGGGAAACGACATCAATAATAATAGGCATTTGCAAATTCACGTATCATTTGTTTTGAATGCCTGAAAGTATATAGTTACATTTTGCACCTTAACACATTCTTTTCCACTTTGAAATGTGAGAAAGATTTTGTAAGGATTAGATGTCCTCAGTTTTATGCTTCCAAATGCAATTCCAGGTGATTTTCTTATTTAACATCGCTTAATCCGATAATACCGCTAAAGTGGATCTTAAAAATAATGTTAGGATAAGTAGGTCCTTCTGTGCTTCAAATTATAAATATAACTTAATAATATGTCATATATGTTGTGAGGAAATGTTTGCGCCTTATAAATAAATTCTATAGGTTGGTAATTAGGAGGCTGCTGGAGAACAAGGAGTCCCATTATTGCATTGAATCAATTTACAGTGATTCACACTTATTTCATTGCTTGATCTCAAATGACATCACTTCATACTTAAACTATATCTCATTTCAGTATTATGGTCGCTGAAGGCAATGACCACTAATGCTACCCCATGTATCCTTCCTTTAAAACATCATAGTACAATGTGTCAGGACCCACCAAAAGTGGGACTAGCCCACCTAAAGAATGACACTAGGAAGGTATGTTGTACTGTTCACTGTATTACGTTCACTTGATTATAATTTGTGTTTATTTTCTTAAAGAAATATGGTTGACAACGTTGTTGTCTTGGAATGTAAGGTAAGTGTTAATTCCACCTGTAAACTGAAAGAGAAACTTGATTGTCATCTAGACCATAGATGACCAAAAGTTTAACTTCAGTCAAGTTGAAAAAGGCTCCAGTTGACAAAACCAGCTTTGTCACATGGGATGACCAACAGACGACTTGAAGGATCCTGCTGAACAGCAGAGCAGACCCAACTATATAGCAATTCCACCTTTCAAAAGACTGGCTGCTGTTTGACTTGGCTTTGTTTAAGGCTTTTCTTCCTTATTGTGACTTCCCCAATTCCCTCTGTTCTTGCTCTGCCTTCAAGTTTCTCAGCTTTTTTTTTTGGGTAAATCAAAATTTCTTTATTTTTTATATTTCAGAAAAGGGTACAAAAAAGAAAAAAGTTGGGGGAAGGGAGGGAAAAAGGGGATAGTACGATAAATCAAGGAGGTAGCTCCATACAAAGTAGTCAAGAGATAACTTGAGGTAACTGATACGATGCTTGCATGTGTGAAAACACATGAACATAGAGGAGCGGCATGGCGTGCTAAGCGGGACATCGCAAACAGCACGTATCAGAAAAGCCCAGATGTGAATGATGAGCCAGCATGAGGAGGAGGGAGGAATACCGGGAAGGAGGAGAGAGGGTGGGAAAAAAAGTAGAGAGGGTAGAGAGAGAAAGAAAGAGAGTAAGAGCCCAGCTAAACGGCTGGCCAATAGTAAGGGGTACTAGTAGGGGTAATACCTAAAGGGTTTAGACACAGGACGAGCAAGGGGGCCAGACATAAACTCCAGCCAGTAGAACATGTCTCACTGTAAATCAGCCATGAAAAATGCTGTTAAATTTAAATCAGGATACTCATGAACATGATGTCAAAGATTAACATATCTCTAATCTTATGAATAAAATAATATTTTTTTTTTCTCTTTTTTCTCTCAATTTAAATCACAGGAACGTAACTGTGGTTTCTACTTATGAACATGAGATCGAAGCTAAACATGTCTCTAATCTTATCTTGAGAATCCTGTGATGTATATAAGGGTTTTCCATCACCTTTACCCACCATAACTTATGTAATGATATATATACATAAATTTGTATGTATGTGTGCATGTGTGTTTATTTGTATATTTGTGTAAAAAGGTTCATTTTGGCATTTTTATCAAGTTGAGGCTTTATTCATACAATATGTTATGATTATCCACTGTGTTAAGTCAAGCGTACACTAACTTTTATTTCTAGAATTTTGTCATGCGATAGGGTTCTCTCTCTTCTCTTGTGAAAGAGAAACCCTAGCTTTTAACATTTATAAACTAAATGTGACTTTCCATTAGGCTTTCACCTTCAATGAATAGGTGGGAACTGTAACCCTTTGAGCGCCATTTAAATGTTCAATGAATACCTTTGCACACAAAGAGTAAGTCATTCATGTAAGTTCACCATATGCCTACATATCATTACCATGCTTCACTTCGGAGTCTTTTTTATTATCCACCACATAAACATTTTCCAGCTTAATACATTTCAATTTCTTTCTTTTAACTATTAATAATAATAATAATATTTACGTAGGTCACTGTATCTCAAAAAGTATATGTTAAGCAATGGAGTTCCTTTCCAATGTCCATTACAAGAGCCAATAGTAGTTGAAAAAGCACATTCAGTAACAATCCAACAAACTCAGCTCACAATAACTCCTATGTTGCTTTTCTGGAGATCCAGTTGCATTTCACATTAACTGGTCTTCACATCAACAACTGCTTTGAGAATGGCTGAAAACATATGTAACGTGGCTCTACTAATCTTACTCTTTCAACCTTCTCTTCCAGAGGGAGAACAGTTCAAATGTATCCTTGTATTATACTGTGTAATAACAGCATACACTGAGTGTGGGAATCATACTATTCTGCTTTATGTAGTTAAATCCTTAAGTCCTGGTCTGTTATACTGATATACTTTTCCATGTTTTATTATTAATATTCTGTAATGGTTTTATACGTTGTTTTAAAAGGAAAATAAAAATAAAGAGAGAGAAAGGCAGACATTTTGCATAAAATAAAAGATAGTGTACACTTGATTTAACACAGTGGACAATCATAGCATATTGCATGAATAAAGCCTCAACTCAACTTAATAAAAAGTACACAAATAAAAACACATACACATATACACACATATGTGTGTGTGTGTGTAAATTGACCAATAAAGCAATTTGGACACATTTTACAGTTAACCTATGGCCCATTCATTTTAGGGTACATTCTGTTCCCTGCTCATTTGGTTTGCATAAAAAGGGGGGGGGCATTTTTAGGTCCCACTGCTCACATTCACTCTCATTTACTCTCATTCACTCGCTCACACTCGTTCCCCTCCAATTGGGGAGAGGATGTCAGTGAAAGCATTGCGATTTGGGCAGAAGTTTCAATGTGTTTTTGTATTATAGCATATTATTAAAGTAAAATATATGTTATCAATGATTTGTTTCAGATGTAGCATTGAATTACTTTCATAAGTCATGCCTTAAAAATATATAGAAAGTTGTGTTCTTTGCACAGTTCCAAATGCTGGCTTATATTCTCTGTATTGAAGCCAGAACTAAAGCTTCGTTATTTGCAGTTACAATGACATGAATGAGATAAATGCTAGGTTCTTTATAAGGATTATTCTGTTTGCCAAGCCATGAAAACCAAGAGTCGTTTTATCTATAAATGTTAATGACATTGCCAGCCATACAAATGTATATTTTAAAAGGTTTAATGGGGTATTAGCCAACAGGGCTGATTAACTTGCATTTGAACAATTTGCGTAGCATGGTGCCAGTTCCATCTGTTCTATAACACCCTCTTTAAAATATATCATTTACCAGATGTAAGCCAATCTTACAATGACCATCTTTCAGGTGAATGAGAAAGGGACTTTGTATAGTGTTTAATTTTATTCGGTCAGCTTCTCCATTCAAATGGTGAGATTTTGTTTAACATCAATGTTAAACAACATTTAAACAACCAAATTAAAACGTGAAACCATGAGGAAGCAGGAAAAAGCTATTTACCGGTATGTAAATCCCTGGTCCGAGGCAAATAGATAATAAAAGAGCAAAACTAGACTTTTCTGTCTATTACATTTTTTCTAGAATTTCAGGTTCCCATGATAATTAGACAAATATATAGATATATGCCCATAATAATTGACAAATGCTAGGAATATGCAAGAATTTATGTATTTTCACAAGAATTATATCTGCACTCTGCCTTGTTTTGGAAAATTACCATATAACTTTAGTAAAAAAACATCCATCAGATGATTGTTTTGACTGGAGGAATTTCTATGGGAGGTGAATCTTAGATTTTTGCCACTTTTTCAGCCATCCCTTGCCATCAGTGTCACCATTTTATACTAAGGCAGAAAAAGCGTTTCCTGCTTAATTTCAACTTGGTTTCACTTTTTTTGTACCTGCAAGAAATCTGTTGACCTGGAAAATGTAGTTTTCATAATAATTTTCACTGGAGATTGGAAATTATATTTTGCATATATCACTTTTTGGTGGGAGTATTTTTCGTCTCTGTGCATGTGCTATGAGTGAAACTAAGAGCACACAAATTTATAACATGAACCTGGATGAACATGCATTTTATCAGGCATATCGCATTATGGTGTATACCTTCTTACTAGGATCTATTGATGATGGCCAACCTTTGTCTAACATGACTATGCAAATGTAAACAAAATATTTGCTGGTCAACAGACGTAGATGCTTGCAACCATTCAACATGTACTAGCTGTCTGGTAATCTGAATACTTTTGCTAAGAAGCTATGCATAGTGTTTACTAGAAAACAACAGAACAGATTTCCAGAAACCAATAAGAGCATCATCATCATTTTTGCTATAAGATAGCATCATCACCATTTTTATTGAGGACACTAAAGTACTTAGCATTGCTCATCCTCACTTGAGTGCCTATAATGGCAATATCAAATAATAGTTACACATCATGCTCAACCTCTCCAAGACATCACTAATTACATTGATGCAGATGAAAGAAAAATGTTAAGTACATACTATTATTTCAGAGAAAAGGGAAAGTGATTGTAAATGTAAGTCACGGTCCCTTGATTAGTCAAGTAGAAGGATTAGCTGGCAATAGCAACATACGGTAGTTATATGAGGGGAAAACTGCCTAATATTTCTCTGATGGCTTTCCTTATGGCAGGGATCTGCCAGACACAAGTGACCTAAACCTCTTTTTAGGTGTTCTTTTTTTAACATTCCAACCAACAAGCCATGGGTCTCAGGACCTGGGGAACAGCCATCTCAGCTTCCAAAGTACTTTTATATTGCCAGAGGGTTTTGAGTTTCCCATTGCCATGTTAGCAAAAGCAAAGGGGTGAGATGAAGGAGCAAAGAGCATAGACAGCCCTCTCCCAGTAAATTTATATCCCCCAATCACGGACAGTGTGAGAAAAGAAGTGGAAGGGCCCAGATCCCCTACAGTAGATATTTAAACCCCCACCCCTTGTAGGTCTCATCACCCCTATAGTTAACAGGATGTCCTGAAGATGCAGGCCTTTTTAAATAACCAGCAACCTAAGGGCTAATTTGTTTCTCTCTATTTCTAAACCCAGCACAACTTGACTGTGAAGCATTGAAATGCTTTAAGTGTGCAGTAGATTTGCTAGTTGGCCTACATGGGATATTTAATGTGAACTGTGAGAACATTGGCCTACATGATGAATTAGCTGGCACTTCCCTCCCAGATGTAAAGAAAAAGAGTCCCTCCTACCCCTCTAATCTCTAAAACAAATTAGGAATGTAGAGAGCTTTCTCTTGTAACAAAACAATGATTACTGCAGGTAACAGGACCTCACATTAATCAGCGAATTTCAAAGCGAAGGCCAGAGTCTGGGTCCTTTGTCCGTCTTACTGCTAGGTAGTTTTTACAGACTCTTTCAAAGTGACAGCATTCTTTCTTTTTGCTTTGCACTCTCTTGGAAAATGTTTCTCTTTTTTTAGGCAGCCCTTCTGCATTGATCAAAACCTTCCAGAAAGTCACCATCGAAATCTGAACTTATAATGATGTTCTTTTATATTTTCTTACAATGAACAATGCTGTCCTCGGCATTAATGGCAACACCACATGGAGAAAAGCAACATCATGAAGAAGTAAAGGGAGAGGGAGGGCCAATGCAGAAGAAAAAAAATAATCTGGGACATGCTGTATCATGTCATCAAAAAAACCTCATTTCCTACAGCCACATTTTTACCATCTCTTGCTAAAGAAACATTCAAGTTCTATAAGTTGCAAACTTATAGACCATATAAAATAAAATTGCATATTAATAAAATTTGATTGTTTTTTTTTAGTTTATTTTACTAATTTAATTTACACAACTAATGGAATCCAAGCAGCATGATGCAAAATTACAAAAACGTAACTGGGATTTCCTAACATAAATCAGATATAAAAGAAGAAAAATATATATTTTCAGAATAAGAAAAGAGCAGTGAAGAAACTGTAGGGGGCAGATAAACAAAAGGATGCAAAAATTGAAGAAAAAATTTGCTAGGCCTCTGGCACTTAGATGGTTAAAATACTTAGAATGTAGTTTAATAATCTTTGGAATAGCTCCATAGTATATTAAACTGTCGCTACACGCAATTTAACGGGATTCTTACAAAAAATAGCTTATGTTAAAATTATACATTTTAGTGAAATTTTCCCTATAATCAAAAAAGTAGGTCTAGAAATTTGTAGACAGGTGTAAACTCAATATAGACCACTGTCAACCCCTTTGTGTGTTGATCACATATGAAATGGGGTTGGCAAAAAGATGTGGAGTGCCATCCAGGTATCTCATATTAGGTGGCTACAAAATGAATAAAAGGAATGGAGCACTATAGTTATGAAGAAAGGTTAACTCATTTAAATCTGTTTAGTTTAGAAAAACCTCGCCTCAGAGGGGATATGATAACGTTATATAAATATATTCGGGGCCAATACAAACCATTGTGTGGAAATCTGTTCATAAACAGGACTATGTATAGGACACGTGGTCATGCTTTTAGACTGGAAGAAAGGAGATTTAGACTAAAGCAGAGGAAAGGGTTTTTTACAGTAAGGCCAATAAGGATGTGGAATTCTCTGCCTGCAGAGGTAGTTTTATCAGAGTCTGTACAGACGTTTAAACAGCAACTGGATGGATACCTGGAACAACATAATATTCGGGGATATAATCTTTAATTATGGGGAAACAGCTTATTGATCCAAGGAGAAATCTGACTGCCATTTTGGGGTCAAGAAGGAATTTTTCCCTGGTTAGTGCAAGATTGGAAAGAGCCAAACAGTGTTTTTCTGCCTTCTTCTGGATCAACAGCAACAAATGAACAGGTATAGGAAAGGCTGAACTTGATGGGCGCATGTCTTTTTTCAGCCTATGTAATTATGTAACTATGTAACTATATGTGGCACAACAGTGTCTATACTGCATGATGGCTACTTGTGATTTCATAAAAAGCTTTGTTGTAGCTCAATGGGTGTGACCAGTAGACATTTTACCAACTTCCAGAGGACTCCTTTGTGTGGAAAAGAATACTCCATTTTACTTAGAAATTTAGCTGCACTGGACTCATCATAAGCGTAGAGATCATTTGACATGGGTTAAAGAAAATTGAATTGAATTACCTTTTTGGGTAATTGGGGACAGATTCTTTAATTGTCTCACTTTTGCATCATCACAGCTGCAATAACAAGATTTTGTCAACTTGACCTTGAAAAGCTTGACCTTATACTTATTTAAACACACATTGCCATGCCTAATTAAACACTGAAAATCACCCCCTCGCCCTCCTACCTTTGTTGTCCACCACCCAGAGATTGTTCTTCTGTACCCTCATTGTCCTTATGCGCTGTATATGTTGAGTGTTGTGAAATTACATCATATACCTGCAGTAGTATGCAAGTTTGTCAACCAAGTAGCAGGTTTGGCAACCATCTTTGTAAGGCAGAAATGAGTTCTGCTTGATATGTGGATTTATTGGATGTTAAGAATGCGTTATTCACAGGGTACTCAGTAGAGGTTGATATGTGTGTATGTGACTGTGTGTGTAATGACTGGTGCTAAACTGCTTCTCCTATGCCATCTTTGTCCCCAAACAGCTTGTCTGTGCCATATTTGCCCCAAACAGCTTGTCTGTGCCTTCCGTGGCCCCAAACATTACAAAACAATGGGAACTTGAATCTTTTCAATGCAACACATTTTGAATTCACTGCTATTAATGGTCAAATATGAACAATATCAGACTCCTTGCTACAACTTGACACCTTTATATTTCAATATTATTAACTACTAAATTACTACATTACTACTGTGGGACTATTTGATATTAGACTGGTCTGTGCTATCTTTGCCTCCAAACAGCTTGTATATGCTCCAAATAGCTTGTCTGTGCCCCAAACAGCTTGTCCCTGCCATATTTGTCCCCAAACAGCTAATCAGTGCCCTCAAACAGCTTTTTAGTGTTCCCAAACTGCCTGTCTGTGCCATCTTTGCTCCCCAATAGCCTGTCTGTGCCATCTTTACCCCAATCAACCAGCGTGTGGTTGTAGAAGAGACAATACTGGTGATGTGGAGGGGGTCATCCAGGAATAGGGGGACCATTTGTTCTGTAAGGTGCCCCACAATTTCTGATGGCGGACTTGATTATAAACACAGGAGAAGGCCAATTAAACAAGAGATCATATATTTCCCTAACTGACTCTGCTCTATGCAGGCACACTGTCACTGTTTCATCTCAGACCACTTAAAATACATTGTTTTGTACACAGTACAGATATATTCTATATAACCATATTTGTGATATATTTTCTTAATTCATCTCCACTTATAACAACTATAAAAACATATTTTATGCAAATATATGCCCCATCTTCTATTTTAAATTTAAAACTTTTAGACAAGCAATTAAATAATATACTGATATAGAGTGAACGTATTTTGTTATGGTTTATTCCTTCCATACCCAACTAATAGGCTGTTTTCATTTTGCGGAGGAGGGGGGACTTTTGCTAGTTAAGGACAAGAATGTATCCATTTCTACAACATATTTGTGAGTAAGTAATCTGTGGTAAGCAATAATACAAAAAAAATAAACAAATGGTAAAATGATGCCATTAAATATGAGTGTGGAATAGGAGGATAGAAATTTGCATTGACAATGGAAACATCTGTGTAGGGGAACATGGCTGGTTGTAAGTTATGAGGACGTATTCTCAAATACCAGCAAATACATATAAGTGTAGACACATCCACCTTTCCCAGGGGCTTGTGGAGTGTATTTATTAACCACTTGGGTGGTATGCAGGAATGGGAGCAAGTGATTCATTCATATACAATGTACTAATATATAGTGTAATTAACTATTTGTCCTCTAGATGGCAGCAGCAGCATTTGTTAAGTGTTATCCATTCATACCAAAAATAGATTTAAGCGAATAGCTAAAGTTCAGTCTTGCTGGCATGATCCATGCTTAAGGCAGTAGTTAGATTATGGTTATTTTATAAGCTTTGACAAAGCAGTATTCACAAGAGAAAGACAGACATCTGTGAAACAAGGAGCTAAATATTTTTTGTGCATCTTTGTACAAGAATGGGTGCATCCAAAATGCAATCCTCATTAAAAAGTCAGCTTGTTTTAAAATGCTAAATAAATATAACATGAATCTCAAATCTCAGTAATGTAGTTATATTCAGTAAGGGCTTTTTATGTTAAGATATTAGGAATATTTAAGTGGTACATTATGCAGCCCTTGGTGATACATAGTTTATCTACAGAAATGTGAAGAAATGCATTCTGTTCATGGGTGAAATACTGACTTGTGCTATAATCTAAATGGTAATTTACAACTTTATTATTCAATTAATGTTTAATTGCTGACCAACTCATGTCTGAGTGGTGAAATTATAAAGCATCTTGTGAATCATAAAACTGAAATATTTAATTATTAACAGCATATCTAAGCATTAAGAAAGCTGAATTATTTGTAAGGTAATTATGTATCAATTAAATGTAGCATTTGTATTGCTATATTTGGTTCATCATTTTGTGTCCTCATGCTATCCTGATGTACCCCTGATCAAAACTGTTGGCCATGAAGCCTGGTGATAAGTCAAATAGTGTTCCCTTGGGTTCGTTGGTAAATATTGTGGTATTTTCTGCCTTTTTTGTGGGCACTACATCAACCTTTCAGGAAGAGGAGTGGGAGCACCTTTGGCAGAAACTTACACCAGTAATTTAAGAACAGGGTGTACTGCCACGTAGAGAGACTTATGGGCTAGTCGGCCACAAAATAATTAATATAATTAAAGTTTCTCAACCTTTTCTGGCAATAAAGTCATACAAAAAAACACACAGCCCGTATAAGCTTGCAGTGTATTTTGCATTAGCGGTTGTAGTAAAGGTTTCATTGATATTGCTAATGATTAGTTTATGGGAAAATAATGTTTTGCACTCCACCATTAAGGAGGGTAATTGCCCAAAGACATTCCATCTTTCCTTAAAACACAGTTTGCACCCCCTCTCTCAGAATGTTGCCGCTATATAACCTAATGGGCAGCCATGGTTCTCTTTGGCAGCTAGTCATGGTGTATTCCAGACAAGTCCCGAGTAAGGTAGATTAATGGGTATGACAGTCCAACCCTGTGGAGTTCAACATTTGACTCTTGTATTGCCCACAAAAGCAGGTTCATTATTCCCACCCCACATCAAGCACCATAATCATACATTGATGTGATACCAACAATAGGGCTTATTACCTTACCAACTTGCCGTCATGCATTCACATGCCTCCTCCATAACGCCATAGCCCTCTCCATCCCAGACTTTAATTCTAAGGATGCCGTTGAGGTAGAGCCCGTCCCCCATAACCCAAGCACCTAATGCGTCTGTCCACAATCACAACTCCTCATTGAGAACCAACTCAGACACCACGATAACCTACTATTATACGTTATCAAAAAAACTCTCCCACGCTTTTAAGTCCTATTTGTGCTCTGCTGTCACTCTTAGAAAATGCTATGGTGCCCTTACACCTGCAGTAGCCAATGTGAACCATCTGAAAAATATCTGCCTCATTGTGTCTAAATAGTGAAAAATGCATTCATTAACACCACCAACGACCCTAATTACCCATTTCAAAAACATGCTAAAGTTTTCAAATTAATCACATGAAATTGCACAGTCCATTGGCCAACAGCGACCCGCACAAAACAAACCTTCACAATGACAGCCCAGTAGCCTGGATGAACAGTTAACAAATAAAAAACTGCCTCTATATAGGCCTTTGCCATAAACGCCTGAGGTCCTGTCTCCTTAACCAAACAAATTGCTTTGTCAAAGGAAATATAACATACTTTACAACTCTTTTTCCATGCCATCATTTACAGACGACATTTCCTTTGTTCCTTCTTTGGCACTACACCTAACAAGGAAACCATCAAATCAGGCATTGCTAAATCGCTAGCAGGTCCTGCCAACTTACCCAACTACAACTGTTTTAAAAATTTTAGCTGCCACCACTTGGGGGTGCTCTAATGCAGACTTTAAATTCTTAGCAAAAAACCTCTAGCTTCTGAAAAACGAATTAGAAAACCAAAACTAAAACAATTTTCAAGCAACTCTGCTGTCACTTAACCCACTTACTGGAGACTAGCCCTTGATTAGCAGTCCCTGACTTAGTCTTGACTTGTTCCCTGGACCATCTGGAATGCTTGCTTGCCAAAACCCTTGGTGCTGCATATGGTGATTGTTATCTTGCCACTGCTCCTGTCTTCATTCTTCTCTCCCAATTTGGCGCCAAGGTAGTGGGACACTCATCTTCCCACTCTGCCTCTCCTAATGCTGCCACTGAGTTCGTCCGGCCAATCCCCATTGTGTTGCTCACCACAAGGGTCACTGACACACGTTGCATCACGGAAGCAGACCCATCCTCTGTCCCTCTGGCGAGATCACTCTTGATGAACGATGCTTCAAGCTGGGAGCCAGATTAGCATCTGGGCTAAGATGAGCTGGAGAGCGCTTAACTTTCTATCTGTCTTCCACTGGAGCAGCTACCAGCATACAGACATCTTGAAAACATCCAGTAACGCCCCGTAACTGTGCCTCCTCCAATAGCTCTTCCAATCTTTAAGTGTATGTCACTTGGTATGGAATTTTTATTTTAGATTAGGATGACCAGCACAGATAACTAGCGTTGATGTTAAACATATAGACACTAAGCTGTCATTCAGCGCTGTTGCATTCCTCGTTTATCTCCAAGTGCCTGATAGGCCAGTTTCCCCAAGTTCATTCATTCCTTACTCCTATGAACAATTCTCCAGTATGTGGCTTCATGGGTTTATGTGCCATTAGTTCTCATTATGACAATATCAGATTAAGTGTGAAACGTGTACACACACATACACCACAGACACAGTACCACACCACATACAAAGGGAGAGGACATCACAAAAGTGCTGCCATTTTGCCCTAACATGAACTTCCAGCAAAATTGTGACGCTTTCGGTGATGTTCTCTCCCCCGATTCTCCGTGAGAGTGAACGAAAATGAGAGTGTGAGTGAAAGGGCCTGCGAACGTCTGAATGTCTTTGTATGAATCGCCAACTTTGCCAATATTTAGTAAATTTGCAATTTGCACAAATCCAAATGCACAGGTCTAGTATTTACTAACCAAACATATTTGAGGAAGGAGGAAGGAGTTGGAATGAACTCAAGGTAAACGTTGCTTTTGTTTTTTTGATATTTATTTTCTGTCATAATAAAATTAAATTTTCAAGTTGAATGGCAACTTTGGCTTGTGTTTGTATCATTGAACAAGTATCATAAACTTATTTTTTATAGTGTGATTAAAAATGCCCATTACGCCTACCAAAATGATACACGTTGCTCTATTATTGTAGTAATATATCCCATTATTCACATAGTATTAAGAGATGGAATGTCTCTTTTATTGAAATACACCTTAACAACAATTTTGTTAAGTTTGCATACTTTAACCATACATAACCGTATTTAAAACACATATAGAGAGATGGTTTCCACCCCATCCTTTAGAGAACAGTTCTAGTAACTGGAAAAGAGTTTTCTTCAAATCAATATCTGACCATCACAACAATTGCTGCTTCTGCTTCCCTTCTGATCTCTGTGTTTAAGATGCTATGTTCGTACACAACACCTTTTTCTGGTATGTCATGTCCAGTGGCGACTCTAGAAACAATATATAGGGGGGGCACACAAGATACC
>VKOC01003984.1:0-56836 GCA_009364415.1 Spea multiplicata
TACACACACACCAGTGTGTGTGTGTATATATGTATATATATATATACACACCAGTGTGCACTCACACCCCTTTCTCCCCATCTCTTACCTTATCTTCTGTCTTCTTTCTTCCATCCAGTTGTGGGAGCCCGAGGTCTGGCACTTCAGACCTCGGCTTCCCTGCTCTCTAATCACTACGCGCCGGCTATTGATGCCGAGCGCCGGGACATGACGTCATCCCTGCGCTCGGCATCAATAGCCGGCGCGTAGTGATTAGAAAGCAGGAAAGCCGAGGTCTGAAGTGCCAGACCTGGGGCTTCCCTGCTCCCTCATCACTACGCGCCGGCAATTGATGCCGGGCGCCGGGACATGACGGCATCCCTGCGCTCGGCATCAATAGCCGGCGCGTAGTGATTATAGAGATTGGTGGCTTCGTGGGAACCTCCGGCTTGGTAGGTACCCGGCGTATAAGACGACCCCCCATTTTTTAAAAGATTTTTTGGGGTTAAAAAGTCGTCTTATACGCCGGAATATACGGTACTGTGTACATAAGGTGTTTGTCCCTGAAAGCCTGACACCATCTATGTTTTGTTTTCCAGAAAAAATGCTGATTTTTTAGGCTTAAACAAACTGTTTGATAATGTCCTGCTGAAGTGTTTTTTGTATGTTCGTTAAATAGGGTGTGTGAAGTTTGTTAAAGCTTCTACAAAAGCTATGGTAGGTGATTGTCAATGAAACAGGGAAAGTGAATGACAGGCAGAAAAGCTTAACATTGTCAATACAGGAAAGATAAATAATATATTATACTATACCGTGTTATATATTCCCCAGTTTAATCAAGAGGTTAAATCAAATAGGAAACCTGGGGTTTGTTGTTCATTCTTGGAAATCTTCTATAAAACTTAGCCACCACCTGGCTGACTTACGTAAAGGGACATAAAATCTCAATTACAAAAAAACTTTATACTAAGCTACTTATACTTGCGCCCTGACAATTGTTGAACAACATAGGGACAAGTTAAAGTTTAGAACCGATGTGTGTGTCCATTCAAATGACTTTATCAAATCCATGCACTCATATTGGTTTTACGGAGAGCAAACAAGGCCCCAACTACAATATTTGTCAGTTATGTCACACATGGAAAAATTTCACACCACGGATCAATACCTGATGTTTTTTTAAAAATTTCCACCAGTTCTTGGCAACATTGCATTTCACAAATATATGCTTATGTTGATTGAATTTTGCACTTTCGAGTTATACATATTTCTACCACAGCACATGTTTCAAAAGAACTAAATTTAATTACCAGATGGTACATTTAAGCAGGGGACATAGAAATGTGTCACACAGGGCAGCAATGGGCTTAAAGCAGACATGTAATATACACTTTCCATATGTGTCACTGACCTCAGTGTCTCTGTCACAAAACTTTACCTAAATGGTTAGCGCAAAGCCAGTGCCTGCCCACTCGGACATGCGCTAGCTACAGGGGCAACAATCCTAGGTCAAAGGGTAGGTGGCAGGCAATAGAGGCAGCCTGTTTGACTGCCTCCATTGCCTGCCAACTAATTCAGGTCATTATACCAAATAGATTCAAGGTACAACAGGGGAACATATAAATCTGCATGAGGAACGCATTTGAGTCAAAAAGCAGCAAAATAACTAATGAATGATTTATAGCACAGAATACCTGACTAGTATTATTTATAACCTGGAGCATTTCTAGAACATTAGTAAAAATATTGGCATGCAGTATATGTACACTTAGCACCTCCTTTGTGGATTTCAAAATGGAAATTCACCAGCACGATGCCGGCGTATATTTTTATATTACCGGTACTTCTAGTAGTTAGAGGCAAGCAATTAAGCGATGACCCTGTCAGAATGTTTAAGAGGGAGCTGTACATTGAAACAATAACAATAATGCGAGGAAATTAGAAATCCAAGTGGCAAGGCAAATAAGAAAGTGATTCACCAGTAAAAACAAATGAAGCTGGTGAGTCACTTTTTTAATTGTATTTGTATCATTAGAGTATAATACAAGCAGTTTTTTCCATGTGAATGCTAGTAGAACATTTTTAAAGTGCTGATGTCTAATAAACTAACCTAAATCTGATATATCAACAATCTACCTCCAGGCTTCTAATGCATGCCCATTTTTTTAAATCGACAATAATGATTTTTTTTACATTTATATATATATATATATATACTATATATATATATATATATATTCCATTACAGAATACAAATTAGACCAGTGCACCTGTTTTTATAAAACAAACTGTCCCATAAGTAATAATGTCACAAAACTGGAAAGTTTGTTAAACAAAGCAAACACTGCTATATGGAAAGCCCCTGCAGTTCTAAAAGAAAGGGTGCATCTTGTACACACTAATTATTTTGTTGTAATGACTTCCTTGTGTAATATAAAACAGCATTAAAGGGACAGTGTAAAATTGCATTAATGAAGCATGCCTATTATTGTGTTTCATAAGCACTTCAATATCTAGCCTTTCCTGTAAAACGTACTTACCTTCCTAAAATTCCGCAGTGTACCATCCCCTCTGTTGTTTTCATTTGGTGCCAGTTTGTAGCAGTTGTTGGCCCCATGTATATTAAAGATGCCATGTTGTTTTTTTGACTAATACCTTTTAGTGATGAAGGATGTTGCTTACCTCAAATGACGATATGTGTAAATGAAAGGGTTAAACAATGCCTTCTTGTACAAGGCCAAAGGCTGAAGATTCTTGTTGTTCTATGCCGACTAATAGTCTGTAGTGGTTTGATGAATGATAGAGTAGCTGCAAAGGGGAAACGTGCAAGCGCAATGAGCAGACATCCATTTCAAATACATATTTACCAAAAGATAGTGATCATTTACAATTAGGGTTGCCAAATTCAAATAGCAAAAAATGGCCCCAACAATAACAATATCCCATTGCCCTGCATCAGGGGTGTCAGGCACCAAGGCACCAGCTTGTCATTTTTGCATTTTGTCATTACACCAACGAAGGTTTGCACAAAGGTATAAAAAAAACAAATGAATGACTCTGCCCTTAATTAGCATACTCCCCAATTCTGAAAGCAATTTACCACCCCAATCTAAAATGTTCTATTATAAATATTAGATTGTAGTAGTACAGATCGGAATAGGGTGACCTGCTGCGTTCCTGCCTACCCGGGCCAGTCCAAAATGATTTAGAAAGTGATAGTCGTACCAGGTCAGACTCGCCATTTTTGAACCCCCGCTCCCCTGGCCAGCCCGCCCCTGCACATACATACACAGACAGCCACTTCAACACCATACATTTGGACATACATACACACACAGAGCCACTCAAGCACCTTACACTCACATAGATACTTGCACACATACACAGACTCTCTAAACACTATACACACATACTTTTTTAAATTAAAATTGTAGACTGTGTTAGGATATTTACTAAAAACTGTTTTGTTATTCTGTATGTTTTTCATTTGATCTGCACCTGCACTGCATGTTTTTGGGGGGGGGAGGGCAGAGCATTCCTTTGCCTAGGGTCTACAATGCCCTGATCGTTATACTGATTCATTTGACGCAACAAGCTAATCTTGAACACAGAAGACAATGGGGTTAAGTACAAAAGTACAAAATGCTGCATAAGTGGCCACATTACTTGTAGCCAGTGGTTTTGCCCAATCTGCATTGGTTGTTTTTGTGATAACACCAGTTTAACACATTGTACTAGAATCACATTTTATACATAAACTTATTGTCTTTAATGACCAAGAATTCTTTGTTCCAAGGAATGGAACCAATCCCTGCCTGATTGTAACATCAGTATAGGCACCATAATTATTATTATTATTTAGGTGTTTTTCCTCACTTGCTCAGTGTGCTGCATGTGATCAAAATCCAAACTTGCCTTTTTTTCTTCTGAAAGCTTTGGGTTTAAGTTTGAACTTAATTTAACTGCAGATTTAATTGAAAAAAACTAAATTGAAAGTTTTTAAAAATTTCCCCGGGTTTTAATCAAAGACATATCTTAACAGAATCCAGAAGGAATTGTATGATCAAAGAAAGTAAGAGTGAGACTCACTCAGCTTTCTTTGAAGCTCCATTTTCTTTGCCAGTTACTGAAAGAGATCTTTCGAAGCTGCAGAATATATAAATTATTTCTACAGCTAGGTGAAAAAAAGACACAAACAAGAATATATATTTTTTAATATACAAGTTCTTAGCATTCACGACAAAAAAATATGAGGATACTGACGTGCATCTGATAAATGAAGATTCAGAACACCACACAGACAGCAACCGCAAAGGAGAATTATTAATGAAGTTTTCCTCTCTTCTTCAGAACATATTAATAATTTATGAAAATACTCTGCGCTGGCTTATTAAAGAAATTTCTGTACTCGTGCTCCCCAACTATATCGTATGGAACAAAAAAGAAACTCAATATTTTAAAAATCAGAAAGAATGATTTCAGTAGATTTATTTTACCACAAGATGAATATAGTCTTGGGTTATTAAGCTGGAATGAAAAAACACATCTCATTAGAACTTACATAGTGATTTTTATTCTCACTGGTTTCAAATAAACTTAATGATGCAGACTACATTTTTATGCTCATACTATTTTAAAATGGAGCCTGGGGCAAAATAGCTACCATTACTGCCAGTTTGGTGTTTCAAATACAATTTGATGTAATTTACTTCAGATATATATGGATGATGAAAGATAATGGCAAATGGGTTTTTCAAAAGTAGATGTAGGTTATATAATGGAAGCGATTTGTAAAATCACAAGTTTTCTGTCTAAAGTTCATCTCATGCTACAAAAAATAAATGTCCTTATACATTTAAAGGTTTAACTATTTGAGTACCAGATCGATATGTAATATCTTGCTCTCCACAGTCCTATCGGTATTCCAACAGATGAGCACTGCTGCATTGATTCTTTTTTTTACCAATACATAAAATGAATGCACTGAATAATAACTGAATAACCATTCACTTTAGCGTCCAAGTAAAATTTAAATAATTAGCTTTTTCCAGATTATACTTTGTGGAAGACCTCAAAAGAAATTTCCACAGACATATACATGGGCCTCCAATTGTTACTGATAACCAAAGTATAGCTCTTGTAGATTTACTTATGTTTATATATCACAGTAGCAACGTTCCAAAATTAAATGGGATAACAATTAGGATTTTGGTTAAGTAATTCTGGTTATTTTATATCATACACAATGAAAACAAAACACCTTAGATGTTTTATATTTGTAATTTAGTCTTTAGCGATTGATGGCACTCAATCCAAGCATAACAGATATTTTCATAAAGATTAACAATATGTTGAGCTAAAAACATGCCGTAATTACACATTCAAAGTCATTGACTATGCAATAAACAAAACAGGGCAGGCCACAACCAAGTTCACTTAACACGTAAGTGGATGCAGGAAAGAGGTGCTAGAGACATAGGTTGACATCAATTATCAAGTGAATTGCACACGTTTACAGATGTTTCTGTAAGGAAAGAATTTCTTTCGGAGTTAGAGAGCTCTAATTTTCTGGCGGGTTGTTTTTCATGAGAGGTGTGGATCGCCTTCCTAAGGGACAGTTTTAAGTGGGTGATGAGTAGGAAGGGTTAGTGAGTAAGGAAAGGGCATACACGGCATAGAAAGCGACCCAGAGACCCAGGGAAGCCGTGCTTCACCCAGAAAGTTCCTAGGTATGTTTACCATTGAAAAAAGGGTTTATTTAATTTTGGTTTACTTAGCTTCCTTTATCTCCAGACCTGGAGGCTGCCAATGTAGACAATTGTGAAATATTTTGGGAGACTTGGAGGAATCTTTTGTTTTCTTTTTGGCCCATTTGTTTTTGGGCAACTAATTTTGTTACCATTCGTTTCGGCCAAAAATTAAGGGACGTTTTTTGATTAGGGAATGACATTTGTTGCCCTATCACTCTCTCACATTCTCATTCACTCACGCTTTCTAAATGTTTCCCCACCTTCTCTGTCGACCACTTCTGCTTCTGCCGCCCACTTATGCTTCTTTCTCTGCATCATCTTCTCTCTATTCTACCTTCAATCCTTAATCTGCTATCTTCTTTCTTCATCCCCCATCTCTGCTGACATACTGGGGAGCTGGCCTTTCCTGGCACAGTTAAGCACCTGAGTTCAGTTGGAGTGTGCAGATTCCTCATTCTGATAACTCAGTGGAGGCGCTGCAGTGACGTCCTCCCTGATCCTCCAATCGGGGAAGAGGACATCACCGCAAGCGCCATCATTTTGCACTGATGTGAACTGAGGGCAGTATGTCTGCATTTTTGGTGATAAGATAGCAGATTAAGGATTGAAGATAGAATAGAGAATAGAAAGGAGAAGATGGAAGAAGAAGATGCAGAAGTGAAACTGGTCGGCAATAGGGAAAGTAGGTAGGGAAACATTTAGAGAGCGTGAGAGGAATGAGAGTGTGAGTGTGCAAATGAATGTGTATATATGGCCCTCACTCTCACTCTCTATATATATATATATATAAATAATATCTAGTTGTTCAAGAGGTTTGGAACAACCTACCTGTTGAGTTCCTAAAAAACATTGTGCAGGTGTACCCAGAAGAATTAGTGCTGCTTTAAAGGCAAAGGGTGGTCACACAAAATATTGATTTCATTTTGATTTCTCTTCTGTTCACCAACTATGCATTTTCTTAACATGTGTATTTTTGAAAGCCATTCTTACTTTTTCATCATTTTCTCCACACTTGCCTAAAACATTTGCACAGTACTGTGTATATATATATATACTGTTTATATTAAGTAATTAGTGACAAAAGTATGTGTGCCTTTTAGAATAAGGAATAGGAAAACATAACACAAATCAGTGATAGGATCTGCACACAGGAATGTATTTACACAAAGCCATAGGGGAACTGATTAAGATTCCATTTCGGTTTTATCATTCTAAACTCATTAACAAATTTCTCAAAAGTAGCATTTTTGGTTATGTTTCCAAGCTCTACTGCGTAACACATTTATACATTTCAAATAAATAAACAAGATATATATATATATATATATATATATACAAATAGAAATACACCTTTATTTCCAAAAAATACAATGTAAAGCCTGTTAATATATAATTATTGAATAAATACAATACAAATATAATATTCTTTGTCAGCTGCAGAGCCAGTTTACTGACATGTAAAACTCTGACTGCTAGCTTGTTTAATTAAAGTACACATGATTGCTGCTGTACTAAGTGAGTATTTTTTACTGTTTCAGGTACAAGAACAAACTCAACAAGTGGCACACTGACAAGTTATCTATCGTGGGATAGTATTAAAACATAGTATTAAAACATGAAACTTGGCACATATTAATATAATGGAAATTATCCTATTTAGATGCAAAGAAATAAATCAGCTTTGATTGTCATTAAACAAAATTGGAAAGAGAAAAGAATCTGTTTTGTACCCCTCGCTGACTGGCTAATGAATAATAAGATCTCACAGCTTGAGTACTGGGGTGGTAATTTAGTTTCCTGCCATGCTCTAAATCCATGGAATTGTGCTTCATTAATAAGAACATCTGTATCATCAAACAATTAGCAGTTTTTTCTCCTGTTAAAGCATATTTTCATACAGATAGACAGTGATTAGAAGGTGGACAGCAAAAGCACGCAAGAGATTGACAGATACATAATTGATGAATTATATTCAAACCATGTAAATATTTAGATGCTGACGGATGATAGCTATTGTCTTATCGAGCTGAGTTTCAGCTTAATTTATGCTAATCTGTGCCTAGGCTAAAATACAGCACTGCCCTAAGGCTACATACCTGTAAAGATCCCAAGGACGGCAAGTGGACATAGTTTGCAGAGGATATGACACATAAAAAAACATTTCCCACTAACTCATTTAGCGCACCCCACAAATTATATATTGTTTGGGTTTTTTCAGGACAAATAGGGCTTTCATTCAAAATAGTAAATATATATATACATTTAATATATAATACTATCATTTAATTATGTTATACATAGGTTCAGTGGTTAGTGGACTTCCTGATTCTTCTAACTTCATAGTGAGAACCTGCTGTAAAGTAACTGGTAGGTAGGTGGACCCTTTTTGCTGAGACAGGTAGACTAAGCGGGAGGAGACAGGTAAGTCATGAGGCAAGCTGGGACAAAACCAAATCCAATATCGTCACGCCAAATAAGAGATGCAGGAGTCAAAGTCAAAGAACAAGCTGGGTCAAGAAACAATACCAAAAGATCACTGGAACATTGAAGGGATGTAATACCGACAAAGAGCAAAGTCAAAATGAAGTCCTGGCATTAATATACACAGTCCAGCAGAAGAATGAGTCAATCTATGGTCATACAAAGTCAGAATCCGTTGGGAAGGAGGTGACATGAAGGGTGTCTGATGTTGGCAGAGCAATGTCCCACCATCGGAGAAGCATATATATATATATGCTGAGGCCAGTACATACATTATATGGACAAAAGTATTGGGACACCTGACCATTACACATTGACATTGCATTCTAAATATATAGACATTAAAATGAAGTTGACCCCCTTCGAGGTTATAGCAGCTGCCACTCTTCTGGGAAGGCTTTTCCACAAGATTTTTGAGTTTTCTGTGGGAATTTCTGCTCATTCATTTAGTAAAGCATTTATGAGGTCCGGCACTGATGTTAAACAAGAAGGCCTGGCTAGGGATCTCAGTGCCAGTTCAACCCAAAGGTGTTCGATGGTGTTCAGGTCAGGTATCAGATCAGTCAAGTTATTCCAACCCAAACTTCTCCAACCATGTCTTTATGGTCTTGATTTGTGAGCCACTATATGGACAAACGCTAGGCCCTTACTTCGGGTGAAGGAAAATCTTAATGCTTCAGCAAACCAAGACATTATGCTATGCTTCCTACTTTTTTAAGAACAGTTTGGGGAAGACTCTTTTTCTTGCTCCAGCATGAATGTGTCCAATTGCACAAAGCAAGGTCCATAAAGACATGGTTGGATGAGTTTGGTGTGGAAGAACTTGACTGGCCCGCCCAGAGCCCTGACCTCAACCCCATCGAACACCTTTGAACTGGAACAGAGATTGCAAGCCAGGCCTTCTCATCCAACATTAATGCCTGACCTCATAAATTGGCAAATTTTCCCACAGAAACACTACAAAATCTTGTGGAAAGCCTTCCCAGAAGAGTAGAAGCTGTTGTGACTGCAAAGGGGAGGGACCAACTACATATTAATGTCTATTTAGAATGCAATGTCATAAAAGTCCCTGTTGGTGTAATGGTCAGTTGTCCTAATACTTTTTTCCATATAGTGTATGTTTTACTTAGTTTGGGTATAATGAAATAAATGTCTTCTATTAGAAATGGGTCTATGCAATTTGCTCTTTTTAATTCCTCCTAAAAACCCAAAGCCATTCCTGTGCATGAACCAAAACAGATTTTGTCCCCAAATACTATTATTCCACAAATAAATGCATGGTCACATGTCTTTTTTTCTCCGTAGCTATACATGTAGGTAATATGTATGATTTTTTAAATGTTGCTTCGGCCCCCACAATTGAACACAATGAAATGTTTTCAAGGTTTTAAAGAAATCTCAGCATCTCAGGTATTACAATAAAATAAAAATGCAGAACAAGGAGGTATTCATGAATAAAGATGATTTCCACTGTTGAAATAAACCAGGGATTAAATGCACTGGCACATTTGTAGTATTTTCTATACAGCTAATATTGTTTACCAATGAATATTTAATGCATAACCATTTTTAATTACATCAGTACCATGGACAGGGGGCTTTTTCATTATATTTCCTATTGCAGGTCTTGTGCAGCATGTTTCTTTTATATCAGCATGTTCCCTTATCCCTTATGGAACCAGTACAAGATGCTAATGCCAGATTTATGTCAAAAAAGGAAACTGGTTTTTGTAGCAGGTTTGAGAAACTAAACAAAATAAATAAAAAATAAAATAAATATATTACATATACAATGTCAGGATTCTCTGGTGAGGACAAAAAAGGACTAATAGAAACAGACATTCTTGATGTCAGTGGAAACCATAAACTGGTCATGTGGAGTGAATTCTGGATCAGCAAGTTTACAATCCTATACAGGGGAGTACAAAGGCAGGTATGTTGGGTTTACCACACATAAGCATTAATGCTCATGTAGTGCAACTTTACATGCCCCTGCAGCAGTGGTATATTCTGGCCTAAGCTGACTAGTCTTAGGCCTATGGCAGAAGGTCCAGGTGTGTGGCAGCCCTTTTGTCACAGGCTCCCTGTAGCATTTCTGTTCAATGGGCCAGGAAAAAGAAGATAACTGATCTCACCCACACAGCCATTAACACAATGGTGGATCGTGCCAAGCACAGCCTCCACGGTTCCTTCATGCTATCCTGAACAAAGGCTCTGCACAAAGTAAGAGGGTGTGCTAGTGTATGGTGCTAGAGTGTGGGTGCATTTGAGTGTTAGTATATGGTGTAAGATTATGTTTGTTAGTATTTGTGTGTAAGTATGTTAGTATGTTATTGTGTGTGTGGGATTATCAGTGGTAAGTCTGGAAGCAAAGATTGCTTGTTGTTGCTTAATTCATTCTTAGAGCTAGCAAAGCATTTCTGTATTGCCTTGGCTAGAGATCTAGCCCCATCTTTGTAATTTCTAGGTATAAGAATGGACACCATTAACATGGTATTCAGACTGCCTGGGGAAAAGATTGTTATATTAAGAAGAGTAATTTGAGGGGTTTTAAGTGCAACCAGCGGCGTCACTACAGGGGCAAGGGGGGGCAATTTCCCCCCCCCTAGGTTATTCCTTGCCCCCCTGTTGCCTCCCCACTGAAGTTGGAATCACCCAACGGATTGCCCAGGACAGTCCCGCAATGGACTTTAAGTCCCGGGCAGCCTCAATCGCTTTTTTTTCGTGGAGGAGAGAGAGGACCGCGTAGCAACCGCTCGGCCCCCCTCAGTCTCCTCCATGAGGCCTCTACCTTCGTCGCGGTGCCGGTGTTTCATGCTGAGTGCCGGTATATGATGTCATATCCGGCGCCCAGCAGTGAAGCAGCATGCGCCCCGGCAGAGCAGGAAGACGGAAGCCTCGTTTTCCGGCCGCAGGACTTAAAGGTGAGTAAACTACAAAGAGGGAGAGGATAGATAGTGAGTAGGGAAAGAAGAGTGAGAGGGGGTAGAAAGAGATAAGGGAGGGAGAAAGGGTAGAAAGTGATAAGGGAGGGAGCAGGGGTAGAAAGTGATAAGGGAGGTAGGGGCGAAATAGGGAGAAGTGGGGGCACAGGTGAAAGGGTAGTAAGAATATTGAATTGAAGTGCGAAGTGTCATTTCAGTGAGATGCATTACTAGAATGAGGAAGCATGATTAATATGTGGTGAATTCTCTGAATGAGGAAACGGGAACAACCTGTGATGAATTGTCTAGATAGGAGAAATGGGATGTCATGTGGATGATTGTCTGAATAGAGGCGCAGGAACTTATACTATTGGATAATTATCTGAATAGGGAAACGCGCAAGTTAATACATGGTTGGATTATCTAGACAGGGGACTTATCAGTGTATGTGGTGTTATTCGGAGCTGAGGAGAGCTTTATGAGTTAATAACGGATGGTATCTGGGCCTGAGGCGCGAGTTCTTCTGGTCATAGGTCAAGTTTGCTGCTAATGTATATAATAAGTTTCATATTTGAATGTCATTGCAAGATATTTAGAATGTTTTAGGTCGACTGGTTTAATTCATTCAGACGGGCAGCAACAACAAACTGCCTTATGGTTAATCAAAGCTGTGAGTCAGTGAGAATCTAAATATTTCAAGATCTGTACGAGGCCCAATCTGTTATAGGGAATGTTAACTATAACTTCTATTAGGTCTTTGCCCTCAGGAGGTATGGATTATTGGGCATTCATTCATTTTCTGGGTGCAAAGAAGTAGTTACTGTGAAAAGTTAGGTTCTGATAATGGGATTTATTATTTGTTACATTGGTTATTGTAGCTTTGTAAAAAAAAAAAAAAACTAAATAAAATACCACGGCCAGTTTTGTTTTTTTATTTCATGATAATTTTCTTCAATGGGTTGGTTATATATCCCATACAACCATGTGTGAAATGAAATGAAATCCAAGGCAAGCCAAGGTATAAATTTTCCATTGACTGTATCTCTTCTACATAAAAGTTGCTTCTGCCACATGAAAGGAGTTTATAATTGTATGCTCTGAATTAAATTTTAAATATCTTAACTACTTCCAAGTTCATGGAATGGATACAAATATAGATATAGATAGTGAATAGACATGATTTGGTGGATTGTTTAGAATGCACTATATTAGTTTTATCTTTCTTTTAATACCCAAAAGACATATTTTATTTGAGATTTATACACTAACTTGACTCTGTGTACAATTAGTTCTATTTGCATTTTGTTCACAATTCCAGTCAGTCTGAACATTACCAATAAGACCAATTACAATCTATCTGATACTGGTTGCTTTGTGGTACTTTGTTTAGTGTGTTAGAATAGATCACAGAAAAGCCCAGTTGAGTTGGATGTGTTACATCTTTTTATGCCTTTATGGTGCTATTAATAAAAGCATAATTAAAGTTGTCCAGGGTATTTTAATTAGCTTTCAGCTGGTAGCTGCTGGTCACACAGAGTGGATGGTATTTTATTATTTCTTGTGGTTAGTTTGATGTGGGTGTCAGGGGAACAAGATAACAGAGAATTGAACTATGAATAAATCTTTAGTTACCCCAGTGTTTTTTGGACAGAACAAAGCAAATTATGTTTTTGGTTGGACTGGCTATGATGAATTCAACTTTTTATGTTCTTTTTCTGACAATTCAGTTCTATGTGGGTCATTAAAAATGTATACATGAATGTTATGTTTTTGAGGGTAAATATGTGCATTAAAACAGTAACAACATACGCTGTAGTGTTTACTTAGGTGATGTGAACACTATGATGATGTAATATAAGATGTGAATGCTACACATATTTTGTCATACAGGGCCGGCCCAAGACTTAATGCCGCCTGGGGCGAAGTTTAAAGTGCCGGGGGGGGCGGCATTTTAAACTTCGCAGACGGGATTATCTACCCTTACCCCCCCTTTGTACTTACCTTTAAACAGTCCTGCGACGAGTCTCCCTGGTCTGCCACGGTGCCGGCTTGTAATGCTGAGCGCCGGAAATTGACGTCACATTAGGCGCTCAGCAATACAAGCCGGCAGAGAGAACGAACAGGGAGACTCGCTGCAGAGGAGAGAGAGAGAGAGAGAGAGGGGGGCGCCGAGCGGGTAAGCGAAAACAACTCGGCATCCCTCTCTCTCCTCCGCTTAAAAAAAAAAGCGCTTGCAATTGCCCCACTCGGCTCCATTGTAGCGCCGGCCCTGTTGTCATAAGTGGTGGGAAAAAAATGTATAATTGCAACAAAACAAGGAATCCATGCACACCCAACAACCACTAATTAAAAGTCTCTATCTGAAGCATAAATATTGGCAATTATGCATCAGATAGGTGCTCTTAAATAGTATTTGCTGCATGTGCTTTATTGTGTGTACATATTGCTTGACCTTGTTAATTTTGATAGACAAGTATGCAGACACCGTCTGTCAATTTGAGTTTAAATAAATATTTATGAGAAATTGGTAACAGTGTAACAAGCATACAGCCCCAGTTATTCAAGGTGGAGGTAGCAGGACAGTTAGGAACCATTAGTTGGAATGTATGAACCCATTAGTTAGTATGAAACACATTAGCAGCAGCGATTTGTGAACAAATACGAAGACTTTGTCTGAACAGTAGAACAGACACATGCCAGAGCTGTGGGTACTGGATTAGGCAGCAGTCTCTATGCAAGGACAGGTTCAGGCTTAAAACCCAGTGTGGGGCAGGCAGGTATAGATGGATCTGGCTGCAGACATCTGTCTGTAGCTTTAGGCTTCATCCTTGGGGCTACCTGCAGAAACAGGACTGGCAGCTGGTAAACTGGCAGACGGCAGCAAAGTCAGGTAAGGCAAGGTCAAAATACAGACAATCACAATGAGGCGAGGTACAAAGGGCAAACACAGGAACATAGTCCAAAGTCAGAGATCACAACCAAAAATTGATCAGGCAATAAATGAACACATTGATTAATTCTCTCACTCATTTACACAATTCACCCACACATTAATTTGTTCTTTCACTCATTCACACAATTCATCCACACATTAATTCATCCTCTCACTAATTCACACAATTCATCTACACATGAATTCACTCATTCTCTTATTCATTCACACAATTCATCCACATATTAATGAATTCATTCTCTCTAATTCTCACTCTTTATTTCAATCTATACCATCTACCCCCTCTTACTATTGACCCCCTTTTTTCACAATCTACCCCTTCTCTCCCTCCTTCTCACTATCTACTCTTTTTACAGCTTTGTAAATAAAATTATAAAAATGAAAAGCATAGCGCTCTAAACCAAATGTGCAGGTAGTGAGACCTTTTACATGCTCCCAAAATATGTTCTTAAATGAAAAAAAATCTCAAAGCAATTAGACAATAACCCTGTTTTATGTAAAAAAAAATCATCATTAGTGATACTTCATATTCAAAAGTAAAAATGTATGATGTTAGTGAACCATGATAACATATGAGAGATCATTAATCATTGTTATTTCTTCATATTACTAATTGTATCCTAGGTGTACATTTATCAGAATTGCCTTGTATATTAAAAAAATTAATTTTCTGCTTCACCTTGCGTGATGATATATGATAAATAACAATGTAATAATCAATTGGGCTTCACAACTGTCATGCACACACATCTCATTACATGAGCAAAATGTAGGGTTAGAGAACAGTGTGGAAAACAGGATATTACACAAAAATGTTGCAGTGTATTCCATAATGTAAGCGTCCAAGCTAAAAAATTTATTAGTGTTAGTGTATCAATATGGAATATAATAAGGGTAATAATCGACTGTTAGCTATGGGTACTAATAAAATACCAGTGAGCTAATTAATTTTTAATTATGGTTATTAATGGCTAATAAGGAAAGCAGCGTTAAGTCAGTGATGGTTATGGTTAGTGATGTAACGCTTGTGAATGAGCGCAGGTTATGGTTCATGACTTAAAAGTAGTGAGTAAGTAATGGTTCTGGATATTAATGTAAAGTTTACGGTTGGCTGTTGTTGTTCGTTTAGCGATGAGGGAGTAAACTCCTGTGAACGTCACAGGGCAGGCTACCTAGAGTTCGCCCTCTCCTGGAAGAATGGCCTTGTGAAGGGGTTTCATGTTTATATCAGTTCTATTTCTGTATATTACACGCTATGTAACTACTGTGAAGAATAAAAATATAAAAAATGAAAATATAAATATGTGAAATTCAGAAAACAGGAAAGCATTATGACACTGTGTATGACAAATTGTATATTTAATACTGGAGATTTATTTGCCAAACATGGCTTCTTTGCTGTGAGGTCTCAGGTGTAAGATTCATAAGCCAGTGTCACAGCTAGAACAGGTGCCTATCAATGTGTACATAGTAATTAGGCCTAAATGTAAGTCTGTTTTTTTATTTTTTCCTTTCATGTTTTTTTTTCTTCTAAATCCCTATCTGAGAAAAGACCCAGGAATAAATAGTTGTTATACTGGCCAAGGGTATTGTGTAGCATTATAGTCTCCAGCTGGGCTATTACATAGACGGGTGAAGAATACAACCACCTGACAGATGTGTTCTGTTAGCTTCATTAGGAAAGAAACAAAGAAACTCCTCAATTAATAGTGGTTGCGCTCAAGGGGGAGGGTGAGCACGGAAAAGCTGGGAAGAATCTAGCCTGTTATTTGAAGAGACACAGAAAGCTTTTAAAGGGGGCAAACATATTTTATTCAGTTTTTTTTTCACTAAATGTGCTGGAAAGGGAACATTTTAAATAGCCGCAGTTCTATTTTTGGCAATGCCATTGATAAACAATCAAAGCCTGAAATCTATGTAACTGGAAAAAAATGAGTAACTTTTCCAGAAAGGATAACGTGAAGAAAGTTTGTGTTTATAAAATATTTAAATATAGAAACTGTATTTTTTAATAGGATCTGGAAAGGTATCGTAACGTAATTTTCTCAGATGGGTCTTCCCCATCTTATTTCTGCTTTGTTAAGTTACTTATTGCTGTTGACTGCTTGAAGTAGCCTTTGCAAAGGAGGGCAAGAGAGAGAACTCCGAGACTAAAAACTTAACAGAAGTGCAAGCTTTGCCATAGTCTACCACTGATGTCATCTTGCATAATGCAAAGCTTTAAACTAAATATCTACAAAACACTGATACACAAGCATATGCTATAGGTAGTGACATTGACTGTTCCCCGTTTAAGCAGAAATTTAAATATATGTGACTGTGTGACATAACAAGACAACTGAATTGATGCTTATGTAAATATCAGGTTCTTTATGTGTCCTTCTGGAGACCCTGGTATAGGCAATTCGTTATGGCCTTTATAAACTAAATTCTTTTTAGACATATTTCATAATCTGACAAGTATTGTAATTTATATCACAGTATAATGCATATATCGCTTCTTCTCCCACAACTACTGTTATGACCTTAGCACTAAGGTTCAAAACAGGTCAAGTGATCACACTTGCTTTATTTTGTAAGTGTACTTTACGCTGTGTGGATTTACAATAACGTCTTCATGAAAATCTGTGAGATACTCCTGGACTTCAACTTTATTTTCCCTATTGTTTTGCTAAAAAAAAAAACCATAATAGCAGATAGCCCTGTTGTCCAACTGGAAGCCCACAGACCAGGTGCAGTCCTCGAAAGATATTAATATAGTGCCAAGCCTGGCTGAAAAAATTATATTACATCATTAAACATGACAAGCTTTCCAGAAAATGCAACACAGCCCTCTATTATAAAATGATGAACAAGACAAAGCTAGAAGAAGCCAAAACAGTCTCAGTCTTGTAAATATTCAACTATGTTAGATGCTGGAACAATGTAAAATTTGCTATTTTCGTCTCCTCACAAAACTGGAGATGACCCAGCATGAAAGCATGTTCTTCAAAGAAAGGGTAAACATAGGGAAGCAGATGAGTAAGAAATACAGTAGTAATACATTTTACAAGAGCTAATGATTTTCCATGAGTTTGTTTGTGTCTTGCACATTCCACCAGCTGCCAGAAATGACCATCATCATATCCAAGTGATAACAAAAATGTGTTAATGCAAAATAATATCTAAGTATTTAAAGTCATAGAACAATGGGAATTAGACAGGTATTCCAATGACAAGGCCCAAAAGTCACCAGTAGTATTAGGTGAGATTGTTTCCCTGGATAGTTGCACCAGAGAACCAGGGATATTTCCAAATGACAAAATATATGGGCAGGAAAGAAAACGTATTAAAAAGCCATTTGTTTATTGGCTCTGATTTAAAATTAAGATGATTCCTATATAACCTGCTAACTAGAAGGCATAATAGGCTGCAGATTGTCCTGTCAGTAACTATTACAATAAATACTGTTGAGGTATAGAACAGCCCCATTTGAACACTAAAACGAGAGGCTGGACTATCTCATTGCTGTTTAGGAGGGCAAACACTGTATAAAAAGCATATTGGTAATACTGTCCTTCCTCGATAGATAACCAAATCCTAAACCTACTCCTAACTAACAAGCAAGCCTGCTACATTAGCTGTGGTTAATGTGAGTCACTGGCATATAAATTCTATCTATTGTGCCACATCGCGGCAAACAACCCATGTATTACTCCGTGACAATAGCTTCCTCAGGACATCCATTTTAGTTAGGAGTAGGTGTAGGATTTATGTAATTAGGCCAAACTAGTGAATACTCTTCATTTATTTTATACACTGCAAAAAAGCATGTTTCATGAATAATGATTTGTATAAAACAGTTCATTTGACTAGTTTTCCACTGCATAAAAACCCCTTTCCATATTATTTTCTAAAGAGTGGTCTTTTTTTGGATATCACGTGGATTAGGTTTTTTTGGTTAGCACATGGAAACCTCTTACTAGAACATTCCACTTGCATTACATATGTCAAATATTTTACGTGCTACAAAATGCAAGGATAGATGCTATTTATCTTTTTAATTAACGCCATGTATCAACACATTTTTTCAAAGGCAAGTTTCAACAGGGAGTCCTTTGAGAAGACCATCTGGAGGAGATTGCCAATGGCAATATCCCCAGGAAAAGGCTTAACTAGGGTAAGTAAAAGTTTCATGATCAGGTTGATTCCATGGAGGTGAGGAATAATTTCATCCCCACCTGCTTACCATTGTACAGCTGTGCTTTTTCCCGTAGGCATGTCAGTAAATATATATCAGTGTTATCAATTGCAGTGCATAGCCTATGCAACACATCCTGCCATTATTACATTAAGTATACTTGACTTTAAAAACAATTATTTCAGTTTCCCTGTAAGTAAGCGATTAGCTTTTCTACAGGGCAATAAATAATCATGTTATGGATTTTCTTGTGCGGTCTGATAATAAGACGCAGTCCATGAGGATATCACCTGTGTACCTCTATGTTAGTTTAATACTTTCATTTCATTTAAGCATTTCATAATAGTGGACTCTATAATGTATAACTTAATATCCTTCTAGTATTTTCCATTCCAATAACATGTTTTACCTATTACAAACTTTTGTTCTTTGGCTATACAACTCCTCTTTAACGTATGGCGTTGTCATTCAGCTAAATAAAAAACTTAGGCATTAATCATTATGAACAAAGTTACATGTACCAGTAATCTATAGTTCATAAAGGGAATTCACGTAACGAGTGACCATTATTATGAGAGAATTTCAAGCCAGTACTTAGAAACTTTGTGTTCAAAACCAAATGTTTTGACTGTATATCCTCCAAATCCCAGAATGGTAGTTCCAGACCAAAACAAAATCCATATAAAGGACTGTACTTTGCTGACAATTTTATTAAAAATGTAATTCTATATCAATATTTGTAGTTTTTCATGTGAGAACCCATTGCACCCTGTTTTTTCCTATTTCTGTAATGTTGACCTTCACATAGCAGTAGGCAGCTAGGTCAGTACAGTTAATCCATACTCTCCAGAAGGTGTCATCATTTAGTAGACCAAGAGTGGCCTTCACTTTTAGGTTGTTAAAATATTCATTTCAATACATAGTTTTTAACTGCTGGTATTATCTTTTTAAATACATAGGATATATTTAACTCTTGATATCTGTATTGTGAGTTATCTTTATTAGTTATCCTCTTATGCTTGTTGATGCAGTCACAATCAGCAGTTAACAGATGCACCACAAGTCTAAGAAATCAGTTTATTTTCATCCTCCTTTTGTTTCTGAATACACATGGCCCTGTTTTACTGGACACCAGCAGAGAATATAGTTGTTCCTGAATTTAAACTCTAGAATTCTGGCACATTAAAAACAATTGCATAAAGGCAATCATAGTCCCATAGAAGTTATGGAACCAGTTATTTGTAATGTATATTTAAGAATAATGTCCTATATCTGCAGGATAATTCTGGCTTGACACTTGACCACACGCTACATTTTTATGTTCCCGTGTGGCCATCCAAATCCAGTAGGCGACTGAACACGGCAAGACCCAATCTGCTGCTGGAACAGTATTATCAGTTAGTATGGTACCCTGTCAGTTATCAGGCATTTCCCCAGTTTGAAGGACGGCCAGTCCATGTGGAAGGGACAGTTGTGGTAATATGTTTCAGTAACAGAAATCTACATAAATAGCTGAATAAACATCTGTTTAAAAGTAATGAGAATGAATTTCCATATTTTAGTGCCTAGGGTTTTGCAGGACATGAGGCTCCGTGGTCCAGTTCATATGCTCACATGCCCATTGTAGGCACTTTTGGCAGTGGACACGGGTTAGCATTGGCACCCTGACTGGTCTGCAACTATCAGAAACAGCATTAACTTCTTGTTACCAGTTCACTACTTTTCCTTCCTTGGACAACTGCAGAATGGGAACACCCCACAAGTAGGAGTGTGGTATTAGTGTATATGGTGTTGTGTATGTTACAGTACGGCATTAGCATGAGTGTGTATGTCAGCACATAGTGTTAGAGTTTGTAAGCATAAGATGTTAGTGTGTGTCTGTTACTGTATGCTGTTAAAGTGTGTAAGTGTATGTTAGTGTATGACAAGGCTTGACAAACCCCAGGTTCCAGGTCACCACTGCAAATATAAATAACTTCCTGGTGCACGGGAAGCAAGTAAGCTGCCCCTCTACTTGGCTACAGGGGGTGCTGAGGCGGGTGCCAAGGGAGGCAGGAGTAAGCAGCTCGTTTGCAGTGCAGACAGGTCTCCACAAGGTAAGGGGAGCAGTGTATGAATATGTGTGTGTACTAACATATATATATATATATAAGGCTTACCATTTATAAGCACTAACGGATTTACAATAGTCCAGGTATATGCATCAATAATTAATATTTATTAGCATGAATATGGTGTAATACGAAACCTTGAAAGTATTTAATCAATGGCAGGGAATAATAGTTAAACATACATTGCGTCTTTATGGTATAAAAAACCCTTTGCCATGAAGGGGATAACTGAAGAAAAGTGTGTTTATGTCAGATTGGGTAAGTTAGAAAACATGATTTTGTTGGGAAAAACTGGTTCCTTGGTTTTTGACTGGCTTCTAGATCCAAACCAAATGTGTTGACCCTGCCATATTTATTAAGGTGAAATGGGAGAAATTCTAGGGCAAAGTTCTATGCCCTACAATTATTGGAAGATTGGAAGAATCACTAGAGAACTTTGTGGAATACTTTTGCTGATAACTCTGGTTAAAATACACCAAAACTCTCTAACTCCCTTTCGTCAGATACATCCTTATCCATAAACGTGAAAATTGAAGAAGATAAAGTACATGGAAATAATCTTTGTATGGTGGATGATGACATGAATGTTTATTTGAGATCAGCAGGTACTGTACATGCTTCCACTGGTAGATTCTAATCCTACATTGTTCCCAAGTGTTCCCAAGGCAACAAGCATCAAGAGGTTTACAATCGGATGCACACTGACATAGTATAGTTATTTTATGATAATTCCTTCTTCAGTTGAGGCGCCCAAAGTTTCACCATTTGCGTGCCTGCCTATGCCAACATATTGGGTGAACCTGTGAATTTCTAGATGTGCAGTCAATTACTGATAAGTGAAAAATAACCACTTTCACCTAGAGGAAATACACACAAGCTGGACAGGCCTCTAATTATTTTGTAAACTTACACACAAACGGGACAAGCATACATCCATATGTGACATTGTAGTGTTTCATCTAGGGCAGGGTAATGTTCATTTTCATGGCTGCTATGTTCTTTAAAAAAGTTTGGAATCCCAGCAAAATATTATTATAGTTAGTTGAGGTCACCAGGTTTATACTAAACCCATTCCTCCTCTGACTGACTAATGTACAGAGCTAAAAACCATTTGTTAGGCAGGTCAGATATATCAGTGGTAGGTGTTTAAATGCAGTAAGTCTAGTAACATAATTAGCATAGGATTAAAATGCTAAAAACAGAGTCATGTATTGAACAAGACATTGTATAATCTTAAATACAGGCTGGATAAAGCCTAATAAGCCAAAATGAATTCCTGTTTCCGTGTTCTAAAATAAGAATGTCGATAAAATGCTCTGTAAGTAAAATTTATTGTGCATTTGAGAACAGGCATTGCATTTCTTCCATGTACCACTATAAATCATATTTGAATATCTAAGTCTCATGCACTGCTATTTACTATTTATACAAATACCTTGTATAAAGAAACAAATAAAAATTCAGTCCTTTTGTATTTATTTAAAATTAATTTTCCTTTTAGTTTTAGTCAATTAAGTAATCCAATACCCTGCAAAACAATTCATGGATAGTACAGGAAAAATTCTGAAAGCGTATGATTCAGTCAGTGTTATTGTATTAATATTATACTAGTCATACAATACTTGAAAATATATTAACCATAGTCAATAAACAATGGATATTTTAGTCCCTTGATGAGAAGTTTTTTTTACTTGTAGTACACTTTGGGACAAAGACTGTTTTAACATTTTTGCAGTGTTGCTATTAAGCTGTAATTTCTTCTTCTCATTTAGTGCACCCATACACATTACATACTATTTTTCAGGACAAGCAGGGCTTTCTTTAGATACCATTATTTTTATCATAATATCTTATTTAAAAAATATATCAAATATGGTGATTTTTTTCTAAAAAAAAAAGAAAAAGGACTTTTTTCTGACTTTTATTTTGTTTCCAAATCTGGTCATCTTGGGCTCATGATCTCTTTAGGACATCTTTGATGTTCGACAGATGAATTTACCCCATTAACCCATACATTTTTCAAAACTAATCATCCCAGAGTATTTCAAACACTGGCATTTTAACTCTTTCCATACACTAGTGCTTTTTTCATACACATTGTACTTTAGGTGTGAATTCACAGCTCCTGGTATGTGTCACTTCAAAACAGCACCCCAATATGTGTTCAAAAACATCCCCTGAGCGCAGTGATACCACCCACGCATAGGTTTGTTGGGTTTCTGCTGTCTGCTGTCCACCTGATGGTGGAAATGAGCATTTCAATGCTTTTGCTATTTTATTACAGTCACTTCCCATTTTGTGAAGCTCAACAACCTTTTGCTGCACAATCCTTGGTCTTACCCATTGTGATGAATGACTTAGGGAATTTGGCCTGTGTGTTACCTAATATGTATATCCATGAGAGCAGAGCATATTTGTGTATTTTTTTAAGAAATTCTTAAATTCTAAAATTTGCTCGTATTTACCAAGGGTGCCAATATTAGTGGATTGTGTCGTGTACCTTAAATTATATGAGACTGTAGTCTGGTATTAGACGAAAGTACAAGAATTAATTCCTTTTATGAAATATACCTTAAATTGATTTTATATATTCTCCATACAACCTAGACAGGACAGGCGTGGGGATTTTAATTGTTCCTTGCGCTTCAAGGCAAAAGGCTGAAAAACTTTGCACATACGGCTGTATGTTAGACATAGGTGCAGCGGGCTGAATCTGCTCAAAAATGTACGACTTTATCAGTCTCTCCCATCATTGTGGAGGAGTTGTGGCCTTCTTTTCTTTAAAATGTACCTAACTGCTTCTATCGGAATTAAGATGCTAAGTAGCAGACAGGTGCTGCTAATCACATGTCCTTGATCACCAGCAAGAAAAAGTCATACAGAAAATTATTACTTCAAGTTATTACTGCTAAAGGTGGTTCTACAAGCTATTGAATCACACATGGCTTCTCCCTTTTGGACTTATTTTTGTTGAATAAGTCACGGCACTGTGTATAATGCCATGTGTTGCTGTTAATCTTAAGTTATATTTATCTAATTTTTAGACTTGCTAAGGAACAGATGATTGTTAGGTCCTGATATGTAAAACCATCGAAGTCAAAGAGGTTGTACATTCTTTTTCACACGACTGTGTTTGCAGTATATATTTCCCTTATTTGGGTCTTTAAACACAATTATATGTGGTAATTCAGTGTATATGTGATTTTATTTATTCAGCCTGACTGGCCGTAAAAGTTTTTTCATTTTTAACTTTCAATGTCTAAAATACTCTTTTATATTTCGCTATATTTCACTGGCTTTAGTATAAACTGCCAACACTTCATAATATCCCCAAATAACACATCTAAAACATATAAGCATACCCTTTTCATTTGACTTAAAGAGCAATAACTATTTACCTCTCTTAAAAGTCATCTTCCCCTCCTTCATTTTTTTATTTGTTTCTGTGTTCTCTGACAGGAACTGTGAATATGTACACCACCTACATAGCTATATGTGTATGTACAGTCTGCTAACACCAATCCAGAAAGTGTGGCTACAGCTTCTTACTTGGGTTGGGAGAAGAACTCCTACGTAATCTTCACCGTTGGACCCTCAGGAACAGTGGAGCCATGATGTAGACAGTTAAAACAGAAAAAATAAATGTGAACAACACAATAATTAAATGAAGAACATCAACAAATCATAATACAGGCAATACACTGTTTTAGTGCTAGGTTTGGCCACGATTTTGTATTCCGGATGTCACTAATTTGATCTTTCCAATACAATTACTACATAGAACTTGAACATTAAAACACACATTGAAGGGCATTGCTACTAAAATAACCTTCCACACTATAGAGAGAGTGCAAGCTACACCCTCTTTCATCAGGTTGCTAGTATTTCCCCCTGTGTACTAGACAAAAATGGATGAAGCAGCAGGTTGGCATGAAAGCCTCGGGCTAATTTAGTCTTATTTACTTGTGCCGTCAAAGCAATATCTTTATTCAATACACAGCGTCCTGTCACTTTCCAGGTGGCTCATCACCAGCAGAGTATTGGAAAAAAATCCTTATTTAGTGTTCGTTGCTGTTATTATTTTGTTAGTGTTTAGACCTCATCAGCATATACTTTGACGTTCATTACATAAAACTAGTAAAGTATATCAACTGCAATAATTTAAGCACATAGATCAATATGATAGCACAGTAGGGATAATCTATGTATTCACTGGAATGATTTATGATTACACTCTAGACATTTGTTTTCTAGAATGTACAGTGAAAGGCCTGAAATCGACTTGCAATGCTAGTACACCCAATTAAATTGTTTTTAGTGGTCTTTCGTATTCAAGGTAACCATGAATCAGTTGAAATTCTAATTAATTTCTGTTTCATCAGTGTGGCAAAAGATATAGACCACCAGGGACAGAGACCACCCAGCAGGTAACAAGAAAAAAGATCATACAATAACACAAAAGATAAGAATAAAAAAAAAAACACATAATAGGACCATCCGCTTTTTACAGCAGGCCAAGAAAAATCAGAGACACACACAAGTCTGTGATGATGCTTTTCCCTTTGCTTCGTTTTTTCCACTTTGAGAATGCACATTTTTTTGGGACGTCTTTTCTTCCTGATAAAAAGAATGGACTCAGCGGCAGCCTGAGGGGCAGAGAGATGAATACAGAAATGCAGTATCAGCAGCCAGATTAGGCTGTCAGCCTCCAGAGCACTTCCCTGCAAGAGAATTGATAAGAGGGAAAAGGTGAATGAGAACACTTGTCACAGCAGATGGTGGACTTGATTTGAAGGATAAAGGAGGGGATGAGAAGATCCTGCTACTGATGTACCATACCGCCTGGAAGGCCTTGTCCTTGACCCGCCTTACTATGCTTTATTTTACTTAAAATCCGGACAAGCAAAACGTTTTTTTCCATATGGTTTAGTATTGCTATTATTTGGGGCATTTATCTTAAATATATTTTATTAAAAACTGAAATTCGCATAACATCATATTACATTTGAATATGGTATGGATTTTTCAAAATATTTTACTTGGGGTTTACATTATTATATGGGTATAGTAATCCTTGCTTTTTATGGAATGCAACGCTTTATCATGCTGATCATTAACATTAGTTGGTTTATATTGTGAATAACTACAATGTGTGTGTATGATTATAACACAAATATATATTTTGTGAAGTGAAAAGCTACTTCTATTTTGTCAAGAAAGGAAACACCCAGAGAATGTGCTGCATGGCCAAGTAGAACAAGGTTGTTCAGGGTCAACCAATAGGTTAGAATTGGGACAGAGGATGCAATTACAACTTTGCATTAAATTAGAGGACTGGTATCTAATTCCAAAATCTGCAGAACATCTACTCACACTCTGATCCCCATTCTCTTCATCATTATGTGAACATACTGTTAGACTAGTTGGGTTTACCCATTCTAAGTATGATAATACACATAAGTTTATGGTGTTACCAGTGCTACATAAGGTGCCTCAATCAATGGCTAAATAGTGGTGGATCTCTTTTTATACCTCTTTTTATACCTTTATTGGCATTACCAATAACCTCCAGAACACCGAAAGATACCCTATGGTCTTCTTACAGATTGTCCTGGTAAATATGCTATGTAATCAAGTTAACAATGTAAAGTTATGGAAACTATTTTTACATAACAAACATTATTACTAACTGTTTTCGATTAGTAATTATTTCTCAATATAAAACAAAGAAGTTGCATACATAAATGCAATGCATGTGCTCTAATTTACACCAACATATATAAATATATATAAATGTAATGTAATGCTACATTTTTTCTTCAATCAATTGTATAAAAGCATGTATTTTGGAAGGTCACCAAAGCTTAAATACCTTTTTTTAACAAGCCACACTTACTAAACATTAGCACAGTCTCACATGTTCCTATGAAAATAAACATTAAATAAAGGTGGTTATATTGTTAAATACCTGATAAATATAATGTGATGAAAAACACTTGAACATTATGCACATACCTGCTTATACAGTTAATTCTGATTTGTAGCCACAGCTCGTAACTTTGTATAATGTAATTTGTACTAGGGGAATTGGAAACAGGTCCAGCAGCTCAATTTATCTTTTCACGGCTATAGGTTTGTGGTTATTGATTATCATGATTAATCACATCCAGTTTTTGTAGCTAACAATAAGCTTTGGGATTTCTTGACAAGTGCTTTCTGCTAGAGGTTGTATTCTTGCAGGGGATGCTAAATTTGTTATAGCCTCTGGACCTTTACTTTTAAAACAAACAATTCATTGCATTTTACAGCAATATCTAAGGGAAGCTTTTATCCTGCTCTGATGTCATTTATAATGTAACTGAAAAATAGTGTATTTACTCAAACATAATATTTTTATAGTAATTGAATGTGAAATCTTAGTACATGAAATGAAATAGCATTATATTAATGGCCTTATTCACCTCTGATTGAAACCAGTAATCCATGTCAGACATCTACCAGCAAACACAAAGCATTGGTTTTCAGTACCATGGACAACCTCTGCAACAATTCTATATTAGGGTTATATACAAATGAGTATTCATGTAAATTGTGTGTTTCATGTTTGCTACTGATTGTATAAACTAGGTATGATGTATTGATGTTAGTTATATCCAAGTTTAGCATAGACAATACATTAAGATCTAAACAAACAGTTCTTTCTCATTACCTAAAACGCTTTTAATACATTGTCCAATGTAATCCATCTGGTCTCTAATCAGTATTTTATGTTTTCTTTTATCAGCTTAGTTTTTGACTGTGTCCCCCTCCAATCACTATTCTACCACCAAGTGACCTCATTCAGTGTTACTGTAGAGTACCATAACTTGTCACTTAAAGGTGCTGTTCTACTTGGGTAAAACAAATAATTGCATTCTCTAGTATTATTAGGCTCATACGCGTTAGCAGATTGGTCATTTTAGTCTTTCCTCTGAAGGTATAATCACATAAAACCACACAGAAACATGTAAGAAGCTATTTTTTCCCAACAGAATCATCTTTATAAATTCTATGCTTGAATTGCAGGATATTCATTCTTGGTTGTGCTCTTAGAGTCTGCCCCATAACCATCTACACTATTATTATTTTTCATCGGACTAGAAAATGTCTACACCAGAATCAGAAATGAAAAATAGTACTTTAATTAAATACAATCTAAGAGCGTCAATCTGTATTACATTTATAATAAAAATATGAAAAGTGAAAGAAGCTTTTTTTGTTAGTTTCTATTTCAACAACATATTAGTGTTTTTGTGTCATATGAAAAGTCTTTCTGGAAAAATTATGAATGAATGAGTATCCCCTTATATCATATACTTTTCTGTATTCCCCCTTATATTATATACTTTTCTGTATTCAAATGCAGCAGAATCTACTTTATTAATTCTGTCCTTGGCTTGCAAGAGATGCATTCAGCTAAATGTATCCTCTAAGGGAGGAACATCACCTTTAAAGCCAAAGTAACTGCAAATACAAATGATGTGGTCAAAATGCAACAAGATAACAGTTAAATGGGAAAATACTGTGATACATGAACCAAATAAAGGTTTATGAATATAGGAACAGTCTCATTAGTTACCAATCGAGCAACCAAAGAAGGTATCTCTATATGAGTATTGTTTTAAACAGCAATTTAAATTACAGTGGTTATCATATCTTCTGTGGCTTTTTAAATCCCTTTTTTAGATTTAGATCTAGAACACACTGTAGCTATAGATCAATATACTTAACCATTCATTCCTTATATAATATATATATAATATATCTGGGTGAATCATTCATCACTTATGCCACCAAATCATCTACAGTACCCTGGACAGCTCCAGCAACCTTTAGAATAGCTTCTGTAAACCTCTATTATTTCTGAAAAATGTTAATGCTGCATTTTTAAGGAACATACCGTATTTTCCGGCGTATAAGATGACTGGGCGTATAAGACGACCCCCAACTTTTCCAGTTAAAATATAGAGTTTGGGCTATACTCGCCGTATAAGACTACCCCTCTACCCAGTATACAACAACCAGCCAATCACGGCAAGCGATGTACCTTACCGGTGATTGGCTGGTTGTTGTATACAAAGCCTGCTTGGATTGGGTGGGTCAGCTCTCCCTAACATATGCCTGTCCACACACACATGTATAGACATACACTGCCCTCACACAACCCTTCCTTTACACACATATACACGTACACACCAGCTTACAAACACACATATACACATACACTGCCCTTACACACACCTGTCCATACACATACACTGCCCATACACAGACATATACATACATACACTGCCCTTACATACACACATATATAAATATCTAAACATATGCCTGTCCATACATACACATTTATACACTGCCCTCACCACACACCCCTGCCTTTACACACACATATATATATATACACACGCACACACACCAGCTTACAAACACACAAATGCCTACACTGCTCTTACACACACACACACTGACCATCTCCCACCAACATATAGACACATACACTGCACTTACACCCCTTTCTCCCCATCTCTTACCTTTCTCATCTTCTATCTTCCATCCAGTTGTGGGAGCGTGAGGTCTGTCATTTCAGACCTCTGCTTTACTGCTCCCTCATCACTACGCACTGGCAATTGATGCCGAGCGCCGGGACATGACGTCATCCCCGCGCTTGGCATCAATAGCCAGCGCGTACTGATTAGGGAGCACGGAAGCTGAGGTCTGAAGTGCCAGACCTCGAGCTCCCTAATGTTTGGCTAGTTAGAGGAATGTCATGATCTCGCACCTACCTCGGCGCGGCCCTGAAGACCGGCCCAGGGGAGGCGGCTTCTCCGCTCGCCCCTCCCCTAGAGATTCGTGGGGAATCTCCGTCTCGGTAAGTTTTAGTACCCGGTGTATAAGTCCGCCCCTGACTTTTTGTTGGAACTGGATGGTTCGCCAGAATAATGCAGATAGATTGACTTAGAAACAAAGGTACTGGAAAGCTTCTTTTTCTTATTGATTATGTATTAACTCATGGGCACACCCTCTCCCCTGACTGGAGGAACAGAAAAGCAGACAAAGAAAGGAGCAGTGGATGAAGAAAAATAACAAAAGAACAAGAATATGCAAGAGGCGAAGCAGTGGAGACAGGCGGAGAAGGTAGGGAGACATTTAGCAAGAGCTTGAGAGAAAGTGAATGAGAGTGTAAGAGTATGTGAATGAGAGTGTCAAGGGCTGGGTAATGACCCAGAGCGCCCAATGATGGTACTCAGGAGTTATTGCGCAGTAGCGGACATGGCCTGGTGCAGGGCGACTGCACTCCTCCGGATGTTGAACACCTAGGGTTGTGCGGCCACATACCAGGGCCCTGACATAGCAGCAGATATTGTCCAGAACACAACAAAGTGATAATATCCTACAGGCACCCTGGAGCCGGCATGAGACATAGCTCAACAGAGAAATGTGAAGGATGCTGCAGTCTGGGAGTAGGGAAGCTAAACAGAGTAACAGCAGTAACATAGCAAGCAAGAGGACAGAGCAAGGAACACAAGGGATGGAGTGAGGAGCCGAGATCCTCAGACGCTTCTCCTTTAAGCAAGCATAGGAAATCCTAAACTGGGACATGGGGAGAGGAGAGCGGAAGCACGATTTTACTAAAAGCCCTCAAAGCCTGCAGTACACTCCTCCATCTTCCAAACAACAACTGAAGCCCAAGCAAAGTTGCTAAATTTTGCTAAAAGATTTCACTCGGCCTGCCCCATATCTCTGAAATCTACTTCCACCGAACCTTCAACATTCACCCTCCCAACATTCAAGAAACATCTTAAAACTCACTTCTTCAGAAAAGCATCCCATCTTAGATGCCAGAACCTCCTTGTCATTGATACAACCACCACACTACCTCTCACCTTTTCTCTGTTCCTTACAGTTGTCACCCCATTCCCTCAAGATTGTAAGCTTGCGAGCAGGGCCCTCTCCACCTAATGTATCGGTTTGTCTTAGTCTGCCAATTCTCGTCTTGTCATGCCAATTGAATATATGTTTTGTATAAATTGTTGGCGCTAAATAAATAAAAGATATTAATTATAATAATAATAATCCTCAGATGATTCAGGGAAAAGAGAACAAAGGGTACATAAAATACAGACACAACGATACAGGAACTAGCCTAGGACTATATGATAACAATTGGAGATTTAGTCACATCTTATTGCCAAAGTATGCTTAGCCCACCTAAACATTAAATCTAAACACAGAACAGAAAAAGACATACCTTTAGACTGCTGACTGAGAAAAACATAACAAACAGGTGGGTCACTGAAACAAAGTATCAGAAGGAAACGGCAGAGCACAGAGAAATCCAGAAATAGATTACAGCAAAGGGGGAACTGTAGCGAGACAGGGGAACTGTAACGAGACAGGGAAAACTAGAGATAAGCAGCTCCGCAGCCTGAATGGGGCCTGACAGTATCCCCCTCCAAATGAGTGACTTCCGGATGCAAACTAAAACATCCACAGAATGAAGGCCCACTCTCTGGCAGGAGAACAGTTTGAAAAAGACAGCCCCGGAACCAGCATACTCAGGATTTTGGAATCTCCTCAGAAGGAGAGTCCTTTGGCGACCAGCACTACCGCTTTGCCGGCTGGATTCACTACGTACTGATTCCCTGGTCATGGTGAAGGTTCTTTCTACCATAAGGAGACTTCCAGACAGGAACACGCTGGGTTAGTTGCGGAAATCAAAAGCGATGGAGCTATGACATTGCCTGGGGGAACCTCTCGAAGCCACCTTAAAGAGTGACCACTGGCGACCAGCACTACCGCTTTGCTGGCTGGAGTCACGACGTACGGATTCCCTGGTCAAGGCGCAACAAGAAAACAGGTACTCACGAAAGGTAGGAAGCTGATGCTAAGAGAATGGCCAGGTATAGGCCAGATTCCCAGAGGCAAGCAATACGTAAAGGATACGTAGTCCAAAACATTCCACGTTACAGAGGTAGAGGGTAAGCAAAAGAGTAGTTGAATACAATCTAGGGTCACAGAGGCAGGCCAATGGTTAGTCGGGTACAACCCGGGGTCATATACTTGTATGATACCCCCATGTGAAAAGCACATTTAAAATTCTACTGCATCAGCAAAACAAACACACATATTTGTAACACTTTTATCTATAGCATGTATATTCTATATCATTATTGTCCCACTAGGAACCCAATACCATATGTGGTAGATTCCCAAAACATCTTCATTGTGTTTCCTGATTATGGCCATTCCGTATGGCTGGTGGCTCTCTACCATAAAAGAGCTAGAATTTAAGTTGAAAGTTCATTAATTAGATAAAACATGTTTTTTCTCATCTACACTACAATGTAATTCAAGCTTTTTAGACTATATTCTTCTAAAAATTGTAGTTGTACTAGGATAATACTGTGCTTATTTTATTATTTTTGTTTTCCGTTTGCACATTAAACTCCCATAGGTACCACACAGCACTTACTTCAATACTGCTTATATTCAGAGTTTCTCGTAATCTTTCCATTTGGCTTGAAGGATTTGTGTTGTTATCTCCTGGGAATCTTTTTCTTTTTTATTTACTTTTTGTTTTGCAAAAAGAAACAGTTTCATCTTTTCATAGTTAGACATACCACTGGCAAAAAAAGATAGATATTCTAGATTAGATGCCGAAAGTACATTTAAACAAAAACTCTTATATTTTTGTATTTGCAAAAGCCGCATGTGATATTAGAGTCAGTGTTGACTTTAGTAGTTAAAATATGACAAGAGAAGCAAACATAGAAGTCTGGCACAGTCCCTGTTGTAATTACAAATTAATAGTGTCCTGCCTTGTTAAGATTTAATTAGAACAACCTCCACTTTCTTCCATCTTTCATTCTTGCGAACAATATGGTTGACATCTTTGATAGCCTCTTACAGGAGATAATAAAAAAGTTCAAGATGGTGTTTTATGCAGGTGGGGGGAAAACACAGTTGAGTAGGGATTGACTATGACTGACAAGTACTCAGAATGACGATACGTCATTTGGGAATCAATCTAAAATTAATTTTATTCAGACAATGTTAGCAAGAGAAAAAAAGTAAAGGATACATTTTCTTACAGTGTCTTGACAAATGTATTTTTTCATTTAATTTTATTTTGCAATGTTTAAGAAGGTGTTAGCTCCCAGCATTAAATTCCAAGGGGAAAATACTTTAATGAACATGCAGTCCATGAACTCAAAGCTTAATGAGTCCTTGTGCAAAGCAACTTGTCTTGCTTTTGCCCTTTGTCTTGATTTTCGAAGGTTTGTCCTAATGGGAAATGGTTTTCAACAAGTTTTATTTGCTTATGCAAATAAAATCTCAGTATAAATAATTTTTTTAAAAGCCACTTTCGTTGACAAAATTCGCTTAGGGTTACAGGGTTAAGGATAGTAGTGGACTGGTCAAATAATCTTTATTTTTAATAGATAAATAAAATCAATTCTTTAATAACACCTATTGAAGATTAATCAGTCCACTACTACCCTTAAGCTTATAAGTTGATAACCTAATAATTAATAATACTATGAAGGATAACCTAATATTTATAACTTCAACTATACAAATGAAATCATTTTAAATTACTTAATATACTTATTTAATAAATAAATAATTTTAAGAAATTACATTACAACTGCTAATGCCTGCTTGCCTGCCTGGTCATTGTCTTAGGCCTTGGAGTTAACAAGAGTTTACTTAGGGGTTGTTTATTATTAACTTATTATATTATTTATTATTCAAAGAATAATAAAATTAATTATTAGGATAGTAACTGGGTTATGTTATATCTTATGATGTGTTATGCGTGAGAGTATGTTTATATGTTTTAGCATGTGAGCATGCATTAGTGAGTGAGTGATGTGTTATGTGCAAGAGTGTGCTTGTGTACATACACCAATGTGTATATTATGTATGATGTATTCATTTAGTGTGAGTGTGTGTATATAGTAAGTGTAGAACTAGAAATTATATGTGAATTTTGTGTGTGTGTGGTTGGTTGATTGAATCACAACCAAGATTTGCAAAGAAATAGTACATGAAAAAGTAGAAGAAAATTGAAAAGGTGAATGAGTGGGCAATTGGCGAGCCACTCACCTGTTTCATCCCAAGTGCAAAGCACCTATTATTATTAATTATATTACCAAATTAGTTAAACTTACTTTGGTTTGACTGACTGACCAGAATTATTCTGAATTAAAAACAAAAACAGGGAATACAGGCCAGGCACTGTGAGGAAAACAATCAGCTCAACAGCAGTAGCTCAAGAATATACAGCTGACAGAAGAACTGAAAAAAAATCCTCTGAACTTGAACACTGTGAGAAATGCCAGGAAAGGGCTCACCAAGGCTCACACAGAAGAATCTCAGTTCTTAGTTTTCATTCTATAAAATGCTCAGATGCAACATAGTAGTGTCGCATAAAGCAGTTACAGTGAAATGAACGGATCCCCTGCCTGCTCTGCTCTTCCATAGGCTCTCTTCATTACTGGTCTTTTTTTTTTCTTTGAAAGATGCAACATAGCCATTGGACAAGCCCTCAGAATGATGTGACAGGAGTGAGCTGATTGGACTAATGAAGAGGTGAGAGCCATCATCTACAAATGGAAAACTGTGGTGATCTTTTCCAAGAGTTGCCGGCCTACCAAAATCCCTCTAAAACCACACTCATGACTGATCCAGGAGATCAGAATAGAACCCAGACTAACATTTAAAGGACTGCAGGCATCAATTGCCTCAGTTAAGGACAGTGTTCACAATTCCACACAAGAAAGAGACCGTGCATCCATAGGTAAGTTGCATTCCTGATTAAAAAGAACACAAAGGTGCATCTCTCGTTTGCCAAAAAAACATCTTGATGACCTCCAAGACTTTTGGATAATATTTTATAGCCTGACGAGTCAAACATGGAACTTTTTGGGTGACATGGGTCCCATTTCATCTAGTGTATTCCACAATAAGTACATCATACCGACAGTTGGATTATGCAGCAAGACAATGATCCAACGCAAACAAAGCAAGTCCACCACCGAATTGCTCAAAGACTTGAATCTGATTGAGATGCTGTGGCATAAGCTTAAACCAGGCAGTTTGTGGTTGAAAACCCTCCAGTGTGGTAGCATTAAAACAATTATATCAAGAAAAGAAGGCCAACATTCTTCCATATTGATGCTAATGTCTCATTGCCAGTTATCACAAACATTTTAATACACTTATTAGGTTTAGGGGGAATTACTTTTTCATATATACGTTTTTACCTTGAATAAATAAAATGATAATTTAAAAGCTGTATTTTGTGTTTACTCAAATTGTCTTATATTAAAATTAGTTTGGTGAGCTAAAATATCTACATTTGACTAATAAGAAAATAATAAAAGAAATTGAGAAGGGCAAATACATTTTCACAGCACTGTATTTTTGAAGGTGTGTAGGATATAAGCGTTAACTAATATAGTGTTGCATAGAATCCCTGCAGTATCACACCTCTGAATGATCATAAGCGATAGGATAGCTAGATCATATGCCTGTGATGTCATGGACGAATCCTAGTTGTGAACTAATGAGACATCATATGTAGGTTTTTAAATTACATTTTAATAGCTGGCAGTTTTCACTATACCTGAGTTTCACCTCAGCGAAATATGCGCTGGATTGGGTCTTTCTCCTGGTTTTACTTTCTGATCCCTTTGGTTGTAGGGCTATTAAAAAACAAGCAGGACTGTGTTTTGAGTATGCCTCAACTATAGGGGATAATATCGGGTTTAGGGTTTTATGTAGTGAGGGGAAGTATTGATTCCGGGAAAAGAATTAAGCAGCAACCCATCTTGGCGGTTTAATTAAAAATCCTTTGTTTGAATTCCTTAATTCTAGAATACCTTTGCTTGGACTAATTAGACTTAATAAAGATAGTATTTTAGCAGTTATTTCTTTTTCTTTAATACGTGTCTCGGGATTTAATTCTTGCCTGCTGTAGGCCCCAACTTTTTGAGTTTGGGGGGCTGGTGCCAATTCTGATGCTTCTAACAAGCGCTATAATCACATCCCCCCTCCTTAGTAAATTAACATGGCAACTTGCATTAATTTTCATTTAACCCTATATAAAGCCCATATGTAAACATAAAACAGTAAATAACATCATCGGGGGGGTTGATAATTATTTGATCCCAAAAATAAGCTATACACAACATACCAAGATTAAGTAAAAAAGCTTCCTACAGTTCTTTACAAATGGTTAATCAAAAATTCCCACTTAAAATCAATACCCAACTAAGAGGTCCTTGTTTGTCTGGAGATTGCCAAGTTTGATTTTAATACAGTATATGGAGGTGTTAAACAAGTGTTTTAGATATTGTAATTTTCTAGGCTTTTAATGATTTCATGATAGTCAATGCTTGGAGGGGGGGGAATTTTGCCATCATTATCTAGATTATTTCAAACAAAGCAGTTTGCGGATCTTTTAAAATGCAGGTTAATTATCAATTGCCATTTTTAATATGTTATTTTTATGGCATGGGGATAAAAGACTGAATACATTATGTCAAATATTGCTGGAAGCAGATTTGGTTCTTTATAATTATCCATTATATTGACATATGAGTTATGAGAACACTTGGAGGGCTTTGACGGTGAGAAAGCCAGGTGTTTATTAAGCACTGCAGTTTAAATAAAAGACAAATATAAATGCTTTAAAAGATGGGAACTTTTTAGAATGGATAGACAAACAGACTTCCCCAGGGGCTCTTCGTGTACCACTTCTTATGGAAGTCATTGAAAGCAATCTGTTATTACCAGAGGATGCAGGAAATGACGTATACTGTATATATCACACAAAAAAGCTATACATATATTCAAAAAAGCAGCACAAGGTTTTTTTTGCAGACAGGGTGAACACTGAAACGAAAAACTGAAATCAGAACATTAGGTCAGAAACATAAAACCATTTATTTACATAAACAAATCAGCCTCAACTTACATTTTCATGGAACCTAACATTTTTGTTTTCTTAGTGTATCTCTGCTTATGTTTGTTTTATGAATAGCGTGAGTGTCTGGGTATGTTAGTTAATGTTTGTAATTGTGTATATATCTTAGTATGCTAGTGTGTCTGAGTATGTTACAGTGTGCCAGGGAATACTAGTGCGGGTATTTGTCTGGATATGCTAGTGTGTGTCTGGATATGTTATTGTGTGCGTGTGTGTTAATGTCTGAGTGTAGTGGTGTTAGTGTGTCTGGTTGTGTTACTATTAGTCCCTGGGTGAATGTGTTAGTATGAGTTCCTGGGTGTGTGCATGTGTGCTAGTTTGACTGTGGGTATGTTGGTCTGGATATGTTAGTGTGTGTGCGTGCATGTTAGTATCTGTGTGCATGTGTGTTAATGCGTCTGGTTGTGTGAGTATCTGTGTATCTGAGTTGATGTGTCTGAATCATGGGCCAGTTGGGGAGTTCCAACAAGTTCTCCTCGAGACACTGTAAAGGCTTTTTTACAGCATGGTGGCTCCATCAGTTTGGTCACGCCGCAGCCCTACACACATCAGCTTGAGCTGGAAGAAGAATAATCAAATGAAATTTCTGACAACATCCTTCATTCACGTGTAAAGTAAGCCTCTAACCCTCTCCTACCACTGATTTCATTTGGTAAGCAATATTGCATGGAAAGAAGGATTTGGTGAAAATGGCAGATGAGGACAAAGTAGCCTCTTAGCTGTAATTGACCTCTGGACCAGAAGGGGCCAGTGCTCCTCAGCATATCATAGTATACATTGCATTTGAATCAAACACAATGTAAAATATTTATTGCAGCGCATGGTAATAACTTTTATCATTTGCATCCTGTTTTGTGCTTACAGTAAATTACCTTGTCAAAACAAATGTTTAGAGAACATAATTACTTCCTGTAATGGACAGTAATTACAACACGTGCAGAAGTGTCTACAGCTGGAAATGGATATAAGTCAATGGTAAATATTACTTAATTAGCATTATCACCAAAGCATTACTGTTTTAGTTCTCTTAGAGCACAAAAAGGAAAACTATGTATCTTGGAAACCCATGGGACTGCACAGTAAACACTCTTTGTCTTCAAGCACTGTAATAAATATATTATTAATCAGAAGAGGTGAGCAAATACAGCAAACAGGTCTCCAGTATCAGCAATTAAGTAGCTTAGCTACGGCATTATTGTCGCATCTTTCTTTCCTCTCACACAGTACAATGATGGCGAGAATGCATTGTCAGTGGAAAGAAATTGGTGATAATTGCTGTCAGTAATTTGATTCATAATTCTGAATGTATTGTCTCTGTAGAAATATAATGAAACACTCATGTAATTAAGATAATTTTTTCTATTTTTATTAACCTGTTCAGCAATATCTTGTTTCAATTTAAGTAATTTATTTAGATTTCTGCTCAACTTCTGTCATTTAGGGTTAATTAAATTAATTCAACATCAGTCTGATGTTATTAAACATTGAAGTAATTTAATTATTGAAGTAATTAAATCACAAAAGAGGTCAGGCATAAGGTACCCACAGAACCTAATCTACCATTTAGAACATAATAAAGGGTGCATGTACTTAGTGATGCTGATCCAGAATACCAGGTAAGCAGGGCTTCACCCGAAGACTCTGGGTCAAAAGCCAGAGAGTTCAAAATTATGAAAATAATTCATAATTCACTCATACGCCTCATTGCCCTCAAAGTGGTGCCTTCAGGACATCATTCTAAAGGGGCAACTGGCATATAAACCATAAAAACATTAATATTATCATTTTGTTAACATCCTAGACAGTATATAACCTATATATGTGTGTGTATTAATTTGGCACTGACATACAAGCATATGTATAAAAAAGTGATTGTGGTGCCAGGTTTGATCCAGTCATCCTGATCGTTCTGATGGTTGTTATGGTGCCAAGACCGTTTTTCAAACCATAATAACTTTTTTTATACATGACCCCATAGAAATACAATTTATTACAGTAGAAAAGCTGACCCATCAAACATACTATGTCCCGCCTACCAGAACCTTAGGATGGTTTTCCCAGGTGACACTTGTCTACCCACTCATCCACTCAGGTATACTCTATGTATCTTTAATTCTATGTATCCTCTATTTGTTCTAAAAATAGACTTAAGGTAAGTGCAGCTCTTGCAGATACCCATACTCATTCAATGAAAAAATGTTGGCCAAGTGCTAAATAATGTCTAGTTTCTTAGTTTATTCCTTTCAGTGTTTTAGTTGATAACTTTGGGTCAACTGTGCTTTTAAATATGTTTCAAGTTTTCTGACAATCAGCCCTATCTCTGCTGCCTTCAAAGAAATACAGGGTTGTTTAATAAATGGAGTCTTTCCTGCTCCTTTCATATTTTGTCATTTCTTTGCTCCTTCAACATCCCAGTTCTCTACTTCCTTCATCACATTTCTCTACTTCCTCTCGCCTCCAAGCTTCTTTGAGTCCCATGGTTTTGCAATGTCTTTCTTTTGATCTCGCACAACATATTGACTCCCATACTCACGATTGTTTTCTAGCATGTGCGCTCTCACTAACTTCTCTAATTCCCCTTTCCCCATCTCTCTGACCATCACTTCCTATCCTGCTCTCTAACCTTGCCTCTTACTCACTACCTTACTCCCCAACCTTGCCTAACCAGAGACCTTAGCTCTATTTACCTGCAGAAATTCTCAACCAATCTACTCCCTCTTCTCTCTCCTATCTCAAACATGTCATGGCCTAACAACACCACCTCTCTCTATAACTCCATCCTCACATCTGCTCTTGAGGATGTAGCCTCAGTTACTACTCGCTCTTCATGACATGCACATTTCCAAACCTGGCACACAACTGTAACGCGATACCTACTACGTTGTGGTTCCCGCACTGCTGAACGTAGTTGGCAGAAGCCTCATTCCATGTCTGAATTTCTGCACTATAAATCTATGACCTACCCCTTCCACTAACCTTAATGCCTCTGACTTTGCCACATATTTTCAATAACAAAATCGAAACTATTGGATATGAAATATCTGCCCAGTCCCCACCCTGCCTCCACCCTCCTTCTGACCACACGCCCTCCTACCCACTGACCTCTTCTTCCTTTGCTACATTAAATCAATTCTCTGCTGTCACTGAAAAGGAGGTACGTGCTCTTCTTTCCTCTTGTCCAACCAAATGTCCCCTTGACCCGATCCCTTCCCATCTCACCTAGTCTCTTTTATATACTCTTGTCCCTACTCTAGCTCACATCTTCAAACTCTCCCTTACTACCGGATCTGTCCTATCCTCCTTCAAGCATACTGCCATCACTCCAATCTTGAAAAAGCACTCCCTGGTACGGACTGATCTGTTCAATTACTGTCTCATTTCTCTACTTCCTCTCGCCTCCAAGCTTCTTGAAAGAATGGTTTATACCCAATTAACTAAGTTTCTGGATTCCAACTCCCTACTTGACCCTCTTTAATCTGGTTTTTCGCCCCGACACTTACTAAAATTCAATGCTAATCCTACTGGGCCTTTCTGCTGCTTTTGACACTGTGGAACACCCTCTTCTCCTTCAAACTGTTGAAACCTTCATGCTCTTGGTCTCCGTGACACTGCCCTCTCCTGGTTCACTTCCTACCTCTCTGATCGTACCTTCAGCGTATCCGTCTCAAGGAAGACTTCCCCTGCCCTCCCCCTCTCAGTCGGGGTACCCCAAGGCTCAGTTCTAGTTCTCTCCCTTCTGTTCTCTCTTTACACTTCCTCACTTGGCAAACTAATCTTATAACGTTTGTGGCCAAACAGTCCAGTGTGTGTGAACAAAATATCATACACTAGCTGCCTCCCAGATAAGGGATCTTGAGGGAGCACAAAACAAAATATATTCCTGTCAGCAGCTCCTGGATACCTTGCAGAGCAGAAATTTGATTGTGGGGACATGAATGGCCCTTGCTCTATTGCTACAAGCTTTTCAGAATCAAGGGGCTTCTGACAATTAATGGGAGAGATACTTACCCTATCACCATGGGTAGGGGGTATGCCAGGGTTGCCCACAATCCCTACTTCTGTTAGGCCCTAGACCCCCTGCTCAGTTTTGTCCCAGGAGCAGGGGTTTAGAGAACGTCAGCTGACAGCATTTGACGATGATGAGGACCAGCTGTCACCTAGGTGAGATTGAATGGGTTTTAAAATGAAGTTGGGGAAATCCAAGGCAATGTACTAGGAATATACTCTCCCCACACCCCTGCTTGTGGGTTATGATGGGCCTAAAATAGCATGGATTACCTTTGACTAAAATTGTCTGCAGCCAGTGACTTATATCAGTTGTAGACAAGCACTGATGCTGATAGAGCATGTCCCATCCATGCCAGGACTGGTCATCAGCAACCTGGGCAAATACTCAGTGGGTGAGTGATCAATGGTGCCACTCACTTACTTTTAATACCACTTACATGGCAGATCTGGTCCGTTGTCTGGATACATGTTGCTGCACGCTACATGGACACACATAAGGCCATTTACTGGGTACTGTCCTTAATGTACCAGGGGCTAAGAAAGTAAGCAGAATACTGTTTCTGTAGCCAAAATTGTTTGTTTTCACTTGAGATTAGAAAAGAGGATCCTTACAAGCAGAACCATCCTAAAACTGATTTTTACCTAATTTTAGATATCAAATGTTCACATTCAAGGTAGCTCCATTATCATTTAACAATCTGTATGCTATCTCTGTGCTATTAATTATTAACAAGAAAAAAAATCTATAATTATATTCAAATGTAATGCACGATATACATTTACTTGTCACTGTTGAATACCCTCTATCGTTTTGGGTGCATAAATCAGAAGACCTGTGTTGGGAGGTGCAGCAAGAGGTGGGAAAGGCAGGGCCAGTTCTGGAAGTATGCAGCGCCGGAGGCATTTTTACCAGCTCAGCTTATGCGAAGTGCCATTTAGTGGCACTCTGATTCAGCTCTTTTGGTCATCTGTGATCAGGAGATCTCCCTAACCAGCAAACAGCATGTACCACAGTGCCTGTAAAAGTGGGCATGTACCGGGACAGCTGTTGTAGGCAACCATACCTAAAAGCACATGTCCAGGCCTAAAAAAAGTGAATGATAAATGCAGAAAAGTGTGATTAGCATGAAAGAAAATGTTACTAGCCCACCATTTTTTGTTAATGGAGAAGACTTAGTAGAAAAGTAGACTTTCAGCTTGTGCAATCCTGAGTTACAGCTAAAATTGGTTGACCAGGAACCTTCTGTTAGAAAACCTCTAACTGTCTGCATGTGTGCTTATATAGTGTTTAATTATGTATACACTCTATACAGGTCTGCTTCCAGGATAAAGTTGAGTTCCAAGAAAGAAGCAATGACAAAGATATATAGTTGCTTAGAACTGATTTATATTTACCAGGAAAAGAGAAGCCTTGTGGGACATCTAATGGCTCACTCATTTAACTGGGCTGCGAGGTACCATTAATAAACATGGTCTTGATGCTCTCTATATGTCATTATATATCTCTATATAGGCCATTAAACCATAACACTTTCTTTTCAGCCATTAAATACCATGGGATTTGATGTTTTTAATCTGACAGATGCATGGCCAGTGAAGGTAATGACTTGTTTCAAAGAGACAGAAAGAAAGAAAACAAACAAAAAATTTAACTTTATTATAATAATTAGGTCACTGACTAATGGTCGGTGAGACTGATCAATGAGAGAACATAAATTAAAGTGAGTAAGAGAGAGTAAAGGAGCAAGAGTGAAGGAGCAAGAGAGCATAAGAAAAGGGAGGGGCCGTGAGAGAACATGAGACAGCATAAGTGAGAGTGTCAGAGAGCATGAGTGAAAGTGTGAGTGAAAGTGAGTGAGAGTGAGAGTGTGAGAGAACATGAAAGTGAGAGTGTGAGAGAATGTGAATAAGAATGAGTCAGAGTGTGTGAGAGCATGAGAAAGTAAGAGAGCCTGAAAGTGTGAGACAGCATAAGTAAGAGTGCGAGAGAGCATGAGTGATTGTGTGAGACAGCGTAATTCATGAGAGAGTGAGAATGTGAGAGAGCATGAATAAAGGTAAGTGAGAGTGGGAGAGTGTGAAAGTGTGTGAGAGAGTGAGTGAGAATGTGAGAGAGTGTAAATGGGAGCAATGCTGTACCACCATCAATGTCTGGCTCGGCATATAGTGATGGGAGTTATGCTGTATAACCATCTGTGTCTGGCTTGCTATACAATGATAGGAGTTCTACTGTACCACCGTCTGAGTCTGGCTCAATATATAGTGATGGGAGTTATGGGAGTATATGTACCACTGTCTGTGTCTGGGTTGCTATATAATGATATGAGTTATGCTGTACTACCATCTATGTTTGACTATATAATGATGGGAGGTATCCTGTACCATCCTCAGGGACTGGCTTAGTATTTAATGATGGAAGTTATGAAATACCATCATCGATGTCTGCTTAATATGTAATGATTGGAGTTGTGCAATACAACCATCACTATCTTTGGGAGTAGTGGTGTACCACTATTAAGCATAGTATATATTGATGGGGGATTGTAGAAATGTTGAGGGGTGTGACACGTTCTATTAAAGTCGACAAAAACATAGGTTTCTGCAATTTTGGTATATTTTACATACAACATTGTATTAACAAGTTAAAGTATAATTTTTGAAGGGATATTTAATTTAATCAAAAGGAGCAGAGATAATGGCAAACTAAGTTGAACAATATTGTATTTCTTTAAAAATATTTATGTTCCAATAAATCAATGTATTTGTACTAAAATACCATTTACATTCCATCGTTATAATATGTCAAATTGGATTGTGGCTGCTGGCACCGAAGAAGATAAAATGACCCAATGAACATTTTAGCAGTCTTTTAGCTTCAGACTGATTTGTACATGCAGTCCCCATAGACTATGTTTCATATTTGTTATACTACTAATCCTCCCAAGACAAAAAATGTATAGGTGGAAGGGCAGCATCACAGGGCTAGCTATTATAGATTAAAAAAAAAAAAAAAGTTTCCCCCAGAGTATGGACAGTCAAATAGGTGAAGCAACAACAGTAGTAAGGCACTGGGCAGGCAGACACTGGCACATCATAGGCACATGCAGCAGCGTGGAACAGGACTGAATTTCCCCAATATTGTAGTTATTTTTAGGAAAAGGTTCTCCCAGAGTAAGGATGGTCAAAGATGTGCAGCAGTAGTAGGAGAGCACTGGGCATGGGCAGGCAGACACTTGCAGGTGATAGGCATATGCAGCCCCGTGGAGCAAAACTGAATTTCCCCAATACTATAGACATTTTAAGAAAAAAGATTCCCCCGGAGTAAGGTAGTAGTAAAGTAGTAGTAGTAGTGCACTGGGCAGGCAGACACTGGCACGATAGGCACATGCAGCCCTGTGGAGCAGGACTGAATTTCCCCAATATTGTATTTTATAATGCCTGGTTTTGTTACAAATATTTATTTACCAAAGAAGAATAATAGATGAAATGATAGAAAATTGTTTCAATCAACTAAACTCTACTCAGGAACAGGGAACACATGTCTGCTGCAGTCACTGTAATACACTACAGTAGCCACTACAACTTCTCCCATCCACCCTACAACAGTACATTTTCGGCACTAAAATAAACTATTAATGAACTTGCAGTATTATATGGGTAATGAATACCAATCTCAGCCTCTGCTAGGCTGTCACTGTCTCACACTCCGACTCCCATCAGTCTGTAACGGCTGCTGCTGACAAGTTAAAATGGCATCAGCACATTTATATATCTAATGCTTGTCCCTTTGACAGATTGGTCAAAGTGAATATAGTAAGGAAGAACTCCCACAGGTTAGTAAATCCATCAACCATAGCCATAATATCCCATTTTTGGCCACTTCTACCTGTTAGTCAATGATATGTACCCTCCTCCAGAGGGCTAGAGTGGTTGTGTGTGTGTGTATGTAAGTGTATGGTTTTTAGATTGTGTGTGCATGTATGTTAAAGAGTACAGTGTTACAGTGTGCGTGTGGGTATGTATGCATTTATATTTATATGTGTAAGTGTTTGATGTCAAAATAGTGTGTGTATGTATACATAAGTGTATGGTGTCAGAGTGGCTGTTAGTATGTATGTATGTATGTGTATGTTGTAAAGGTATGTGCATGCATGTATGTGCAAACTGTTAGTGGGTATGTGTACATGCATGTATATTTATGGTGCCAGAGTGGCTGTATGTATGTATGTGTTAGTGCAGAGCTGCCCTTGACCCTTCCGTTAGTTTCATATTTAAACAATTTAGTTAACTCATACAATTTAACACAGGGGCATAGCTAAAAGAAACACAGGGCTCTGGAGCTACAATTGCACTGCCTTCCCCTCAACTTCACAAGCAACATGCCACCTTTGCCCCACACGGTTGAGAGTGCCAGCTTTGCCCTTAAAAAATCTTGCCTTGCCATCTTTTCCCCCAAACAGCTTATCTGTGCCTTCTTAGCCCCATCAACCACACGAATTGGTGCCATACTTGTAATTAAAAGGGTAAATCTGCCAGTTTCCCAAGTATGCACAACTTCAAAGTCCTACATTTCCTCATTACTTTACAGGGAATCTGCAGTTAAATTACATGGCTATAGTATTCTCGTTGATGAATCAAGTAGAATTAATTAGTGGGCTTGACTGACTTTAAACTGGCCAGTCAAGTCCACTAAAAATGATATTAAGGAGGTTTTTAATGTTAGTTACATTACTAGTTTTAGTTATTGTTTCACTTGTATTTACTGATGATTGTAGGACCCCATGTCAGCCATTGTTGCACATAACACCATCCACATAACTTGGGTGGTGCTTTGACATTGCACTCTTTCGTTGTCCCTTTTATAGCATGTACAGTGGCCGATTCATGAGATATACATGCTAAAATGCTTTAACAGGCACGACAATTTGCCAGGTGGCTTAATCAACCTGTTGTTGGGACTGTCCATACAAATTTGGGATTATTGCCAACTATGATTTTTATTTTTTTTCCCTAACATGTAGTTCTACACCTTTACACACTTATATATGTCCTCATTTGCCAACTGCTTCTGTTTTAATATACTTAATGTGCCATTTCTTTATTAGCTGTTTTCGAGAAAATGTGTCAAACAAGTATTTAGAGTTCCTGGCGCATAGGCATAAATCCTCAATAAAATGTTTGTGAAAACAAATTTTATTAGCTGTAGGCCACGTTTTTTTAATCATTTTAATTTTATGCTTGATCAAAGATGGTAAAAATAATTGTATGTAAATGAACCCAGCAAATGTCTGCTGACAAAAACTGGAGTTATTTTAGTACTACATGATGAAAACGAGCTTTTATTGTATCAATGTGTACTATAACAACTCATTTTACATCTGTCTGTCACTAGTTCCAGATTTATGATAATGTTTCATTCCTTCATGTCTCTTTTTTTTTTATGGAACCTCCCAGAATCTGTGGACAGATGTCTCCATGACTGGCAGAAAAGGAAATGAATATTGACTTGGCAGATGTCAGGTATAAGTGTTGGGTTGTGCAGCAAGATGCAAGACTTGAAAGCGAGTATGGCTGGATCCATAGCTACTCACCCTTGTTACCAAGAAGCCTAATTGAGGCTCAGAGGACTGATGAGTTATAGGTAGACATGTAGGCAGGGGCTTTTAACAGTTGGGTGCCAGCTTGCTGAAAATCAGTGAGAGGGGTATATAGTCAGGGACAGATTAACAATGGGGCAAATGGTGCATTTATCGCACTTGCCACAGTATAATTTCTATATTAAGACACTGTACAAAAGAAATACATGACATGGAGAACCATAATGGCCCCATGCCGTTGAGTATTCTGAGCATACTAGCACATTTCCCAGCCACCCCTTTAAGAAAGGCACAACACAATTAAATTCTTCTTTTTATTATTATTATTATTATTTATTATTATTATTATTATGTAATAAGTAATTGTTTGGAATGGCCACAGTGTTTAGAAGTTTAACTGATTTAGAAATAGTTAACACGAAACAATAACATGGTTAATAGCCTTTCCCTGGTAACCCCAAGGCCTTCCCCCAGAAGGCCAACCTGAACCACCAGCTGTAAGTCACCTTGATAGTGCCCCCATATGACCCTTATCTGTCACCAATAAATAAGTGAGCAACCAGGTTCCAAAATCAAAACATTCCATGTAAAACACCAGGACCCCAAGGCCTTTTCGATTCCTTCCTGAAAATCTGTACATAGTATATCTAAACCGATGTCATGTAAGTGGACCCCATCAGCCGTTTTGTGCTCCAATAGCCTATGCCGAATCACAAGACCCTTATTCTTAGCCACAAAACGAGACACTGCTTTGTTTACTTTAACCCTTGACCTATATATAGCCTTATCTGACCTTCCACGGTACAATATTGTACCATGCTACCACAAGCTCAGGGAATCAAGACCACATCCTAAGCAAATTACATTTTATATCTATAATCAGACGTTATATAGGGACCAAACCAAAGTCGCTTCCACCTGCACGGAAGAAAACAATATCAGGCTGCATATCATACCTTGTATGTCGTGACAACTCAGACAAAACGTTCTCTCACACAATACCCCTCAAGTCTATCCACTGTACGTCCGTCTGTAGGGTGACCACATGTCCCGGATTGCCCGGGACAGTCCCACAATGGGACTTTAAGTCTCAGATCTCAGGAAGCCTCAATGAGGAGTCTGAGTGAAGGAGGTCTCAGCCAATCAATGGTTGATGGCAGACGAGACCCCTGCTGGCGACCAATAGGGTCGCTCGTACAGGCTGTTAAACTCCTGGTGCCGTAACTTGTCCGGCAGATACCATTGGTCTCCCTGTTCTATCATTTATTAACTGATAGAACAGGGAGAACAGGGGGATCTGCCGGGTAAGTTGCAGCATTGGGGTTTTAAAAGCGCAACGCTGCAACTTACCCGGCACATACTGTATATCAGTAGCGTACCTAGCGTGGGGGGGGCGGTCCGCCCCGGGTGCCGCTCATCAGGGGAGTGACACGGGCGAGGGTGACCACATGTCCCGGATTGCGTGGATCCCTGGCAGCCTCGTCACTTTTTTAAGCGGAGGAGAGAGAGGGGCGCCTAGCAACCGCTCGGCGCCCCTTAGTTTCCTTCGCGAGGTTTCCAACTTCGTCGCAGTGCCAGCATGTCATGCTGAGCACCAGAATATGATGTCATATGTGTGTAATCTGGATGCTGGTCAGGTTCTATGTGGGCAGTGTGGCATACATTATTATTGTATACTTACAAATACTGGATTTGTATGGATTTGTATGTCTGATTCTGTGCCTCCGATGCCGAGTTCACATGTGAACAATAATAACAATATATATATATATATATATATATATATTAATATATATATATATATATACTCTTATCATGCCCAGGCAACCGGTACATGCTAGAACCTGGACATGATAGGAGTGTGATTGCTGTTAGCAATCACACTCCTTTCATGCCAAGTCAGCTAGTAAATGTTGGAATCTGGGTATGCCTGGGGCATTGATAGGAGGTTGATTGCTGTTAACAATCTTATATTATATATATATAATATATATATATATTAATTATTGTTATTTAAAATGTTTGTCCTATTTTGGTGTGTTACTTACTTTAAATAAAAGTAGGAGATTTTTTTTTGTGGTGGGGGGGGTCATATTCGGTTTTGGCCAGGTAAATGCTGCATTTTCGGTTTCAGTCCAGAATCTTTGTTTTGGTGCATCCCTACTACTAAGCCAGACAATGAAGTGGGAGGCCTACACCACATCAATGTTTGGCTTAGTATATAGTGATAGGAGTTATGCTGCACTATTGTCAATGTCTGGCTCCATGTATAGTGATAGGGATTGCGCTGTACCACTGTCAATGTGTGCCTCAGTATATAGTGATAGGTGTTATGCTGTACCACCATCATTGTCTGCCTCAGTATTTAGTGGTAGGTGTTACACTGTACAACCATCAATGTCTGCCTCTTTATATAGTGATAGGTGTTATGCTGTACCACTGTCAATGTCTGCCTCAGTATATAATGATAACAGTAATGCTGTAGCACCTTCAGTGTCTACACCTGTACATAACGATAGACGCTATGCAGTTTTAAAGTGTGTGTGTGTGTGGGGGGTGCCACATACAGGATCCGCCCCAGGTGCCAAATACTCTATGTACGCCCCTGCTGTATATATTTAGCTAAACTTTGAATCTAAAAACATTCTGGTAAGAAAACAAGGTCAGTACTAGCTGTAGACACATTCTAAAACTGATAATTTATCAAAGTTTTTTTCCTAAATATTCAATAGTAAGTCTGCATTGTATAGGCAAATCTTATTGCACTACTATGAAAAAGGATACAATATATAACTTAACAGTAACTCAAAAGCTGATATTTTAAAAAGCTGTTTTTCAGCCAATTCAAAAATAAACATTTCCCATTGGACATGTGTGTTATGAGTGCAATGCATGGACATCGGTAGATATATCCAATGGTTTAAGGTACACAAAAATCCTTGCCACCTTTGAGATTTCTTAAATTCATAGTCTAGCTATGGGAATGTAGCTTCTGAAATAAATTGATAAAGAGAACAATGTGGTCAGAAGAAGTGCAGTAATAGTGAATTAGTGTACTAAAGTCAGATGTGGATTTAGCAGCTTGGGAAATAGCTGAAATAGGACAGCTCTGTCAAAAAAAAGATGAAGCACCGCTAGCTTTAGTTTGCTTTAGGCTATAGCTTAAAGGGCCGGTGAAAAAAAAAGTTTGAAGGGACAGAAAAACTTAAAATGCTCTCTGGCTGTTTTGTTCAATGCATTTCACATGGAGGTCTGTTAAAGACAGCTCATCTTTTATTGCCAATCAGTGTCATCCACCAATCCAAAGCTGTCAATGTGAGGATATGGCAGTGCAGCAGAACAGAATGTCTCCAAATTTAGAACAGAGTATAATTGTTTTTTTTAGATATACTCTGGATGTCTCCTCCTTCACCTGTCACTTGTGGTAGTCTTAGCCACCTTGTCAAGAATGAAGCGATGGAATGTTTATAAGAGGACCTATGCCTCCAAGTTAAGCTAAAAACCCTCTAACCCTTTTAATGACCAAAGGGCATGTAATACAGCTGGCACAACTTCCCTGGCATTAATGAAGAGAACAAACAGCATGTTATTATTAATAAAAAATATATCAGCCCAGTTTGTTGGCTACTATTGTCATATTTTGCTGGCAATCCTCAATTGGTACTGGCTACTCACTATCCTGGCCAGTATTATAATTTTTGCTGGCTACTGCAAAGGTCTGATGCCCAAGTAGAACACTGTGCAAAGAAGGGCGTGCAAACGTTTAGTGTTGTCCTGATAACACCAAATATTATGGTCAAAATTGTGTGTGAAAAAACTCATTGGTCAGCCGGGCCTTCTGACCAAGGCATATCTTGTAAAACAATTTAATGTTACATAGAATGTAAGTTTGTTTGGTATTTTAATACAAATGGTTTTAATAGGGTGGTGCGCGTGCAAAAAAAAAAAAAAATGTTGAAATGTTATTGTCATTTTAAGTCTCCAAGGAAATTTAGGAAAATTAGTAGAAAAAAGGTAAACTATCCTCATATTTTTCTATTTCAGAAAAATTATGTTTAAAATGTGATCCATGAATAAACACATACATTTGCTAATGATTATAAAATAAATATGTTTTTTACATCTATTGATGTTCCTGATTTTCTTGATTAATGATTTAGACCATAGGGCACCAGTTGCTATTACCTGCATATTTTTTTATTATAATTTTATAAAACTTTTGAGTATGTAAAATCCACTTTTTCCATTTCTCATAGTCCTTAAAAACAGTAATGCAATCTCAATTTGTGGAAGGTTCAGCTGCATTTCAAACCACTTCATGGAATCTATTGCCAAGGCTATTTGCATGTCATAATTGTGTTAGCACGCTAGCAACATCCATCATAAATAGATCCCTTTAAATGTTCCATTTTGAATAGTTAAGTGAGATGCATAGCACAGGAAGCAGGGCAGAGGGGACTTTTCAAGTAGAACTCCTTAGGATGCATTACTGCAATAACAGAGCCAGTGGTAATGGATAATTTGCTTATCATGTTTGTTTGGATGGCACTCTTCCAAACTAGTTATAAATAAACAGTTTAAAAGCAAATTGTTGTTTAAAGTGATCATTACGCTCCCTAACCATATTTATTTTTCCTTATTTGCCAATGCCATCTTCTTGGTCATTATTCTGTGCTACAGTAATTCCCATAAGAAAATATATCTTACTTAGACAACATTATATAGACACTAATATCTCTCTATTAAAGCTACTGTATCACTTAGTTGTATATATTAGTATCGCAATAAAAAATGAAGAATCTTCCACTTTGTTCATATCATTTTTTTCCCCTATATGTTTAATATTGCTTGTTACAAATATGTCTGAGAAGGAAAATACCAAAAATACAAAAAAATGACGTATTTATAGAGCACCAGAAGGTTCTGTATTTCTATTATAACAGAGGGGAGTAAAACCAATAATATTAAAATGAACAATATACCAAATTTACAATAATATTATGGCACAGCTTTCATAGTTCACTTTTCCCGGCGCTGCACGTCTTGAGAATATGCAAAGCTGGGACCAGGGCCGTCGGATTAGTTCTTTTAGTTTAATGTTGGACCAAGTAGGAGATAGTCTGAAAGAATAAAGTTGGAGGTGCCAGATAATAGGTACAGCAGGAGGAGTAAAATCCTGGAGATGTCAGTGGGAAGAAGTGTTAACGGTTGAAGAAAAAAGCAAGTTGCTTGTAGCATGAAAATGGTGGTTATGAGAGTATTTTTTACTATATGATTCCAGTTTTTCATTGTTAGTGTAACCATGCAATATAGCGAAGCTTTCATTTTATATAAATCATCCAACAACCATGCAACACATTATATGGTGGAAATGTGAAAATAAACATTAAGAATATTGTGCTCATTATTTGCATATACATATATATAAAACCAAATAAAAATAACATATATTAAACATTTTTTTGTTTAAAACCCAGACTCCCCTAGTAAATGTATTACGTGCATCATAGGTTTTGAGATCCCTTTTAGAACAAATGGTCTGGGCCCCCTCCCCAGATGACCTCCCTCCCCAGCACCAGGATTCTCTCTTATACTTATGTTTTTTGGTGGCAAAGATAAGTGTGTGATTGCAAGAATGTGTAAGTGGGGTAAATATGGCTATTTGAGGGCAATGATGGCACAGACAAGACGTTTGGGTGCTAAGGTGGCACAGACAAGCCATTTTTATTATTATTATCATTTTCTTTTTTTATATAGCGCCAACAGTTTACGCAGCGCTTAATACAATACATAAATTCAAGGGATATGACAAGACAAGAATTGACAGACTAAGACAAACCGATACATTTGGTGGAGAGAGCCCTGCTCGCAAGCTTACAATCTACATTTTGATGCAAATATAGCGCAGGCAAGCCATTTGTAGACAAAGACGTCATTGAAGCATCTTAGACGTTAGCAACACCTCAACTAGTGAGGGCAAGGGTGATTACATTTCATTTCTGCAATTCAAGGATATAGTATTGAGCGTATGAGATTACACACGCAGAGATGAGCAGTCCCAGACAATTAACCCCCTCATGAACAATCTGACAATTAACTCCCTCTATTATCAGTCTTTCCTGATTGGCTGAGGCCTCCCCTTTACCCTAGTAAGGGCTCCTCCGACCTCTTCTAATTAATGGTCCAGTGCAGAGTGGTATTATTTTTTTTAATTTTAAACAGAGAGAGACTTTCTCTCCCTGAACCCCCCCTCCAGGATAACCGGGCCTCTTTAAACGGTATTGGTGGTTTCCCCCTGAAGGTGGCCCTGATCATATGTATGTTGTATGTACATGTGTATTGCATGCACAGCATTTGAAGGGGCTGACACAGGGTAAACAGGTAAGAAAATTAAAAGATGGGATAATAAAATTAGACCTGAGGAGAGTTAGATTTAGAATAGTAGTAAGGCACAATACTAAGCTCCCATTAGTGTTGACAAACTTCACTTTCATATATACTAACATCATGATAATTTTGGAATATCTAATATCAAATATCTAATTTCCCATTCACTGATTAAAAACACTGACCCAGAGGACTCATGTGAAATCCAGAGAGTTCCTATGTGTCCTTAGCAAGCCCAGAGAGTCTGAGGTCTTCTAGTTAAAGAAATTGACTAGTTGTGGATGTGAATATCTCTTCTCACTCTGAACTAGAAGTTGGTATTAATATATTGAGAGTCCTTGAGACTATGTTACCCCAGGGAATAACCATGTTCTTGGTTTATAGTACCCGATAAACCAAATCTGCTAATTTCCTCTAATTACTCACTAGTAATTAAATACCGACGACTATTTAGTTCTGCAATAAACAGACATTACTGCCAAATAACGAGATTAGAAAGCTGATCACAATAAGCTGACCTAGTTAATGTTTATAAAGACTGTATATTGTGAGATAAGAGTTTTTATTCTCCTATCTCCAATGTTTTGCTTCCTTCGCTGCATGTTAAGTAGATTTCCAATTCATGCAATTCAAGAGAGAGAGGTTGTATGATTTTGATTACATTTTTAATGAGTTCTGAGAAGAGAAATAAACAATAGCCTCTTTCATTTTAGTATACACACTGTTAATGAAAACATTATTATGGCAGAAGGAACCCGTATGCCAGAAGCGACAGCACAAAAGCCGGTTCTGTAGAACGGCACAAAAACAGGATGATAAAGCATACAGTTAGAGATATTCAAGATATTTTGGTTGGTTACCCTCTAAAAAAAAAGAGCTCTATAGGTTTGGCTCTAGTAGCACAATTGAACCCCAGTTAAATGAGAATGGGCAAACCCAACCCAATTACGCATACTTAACAAAGTTAACTTTAAAGACACATGAAGGAGAAGCCGATAAACATATGCATTTTTTTTTTAGGGAATACATGTGTTCCTTTTATAGACAAAACTACTTACAGTCCTTCTTTCAATGATTTCAATTATGAAATGTCTTGTGTTTTTTGTATTTATGAGCTTTGAGACAAAGTAGGACCTAAAGGCAACTTAGGAATACTGTTTTGTTTTTAATTACACTATTTAACCAAAAATCATGTTTCTTCTGATTTTTTTATATACTTATCATGGAATTGACCTTATCAGTCATCTCTCAATGCTAGTTTGTCAGTAATTATATCTCCCTGTCAGTAGCATAACACACTTTCAAGATTATAATAAGTATGTAACCCAAAAACAGTTGTTTGATTGGTTATAGAGCTTCATTGATAGATGACTGTAATAAATCCATTTTTCTTTGCTCTTCATAAAAACCTACTAGAGGGTTTATCTGGAGTTTTTTTTATACGATGATTCTCCCTAACTAATATTATAAAAAAGCAATAAGACTCATGGTTAGGAGGGCAAGGTCACCCGTCTACCTTCCATCCTGCCTACTTGTTCTCACCCATCCTTACAAGAACCTAGAGCTCCATCATCTTGCTACGAGCATCTGCCATCAATTAGTACTGAATGTACCGTATATGCTATGTATAAGAAATAAATTGAAGGAGACATAAAAGTTGTGATTTTGTTTGCACTTTAGTTACAGAGACATTAAGATATTTCATCAAAATAAATATACAACAATGACTCACTCCCATTAAGTCAGAAAATTTGACAGCATGTGTTACAAATAAAGCACATAAGTCAGAGAAGTTTTTTGGCAGTGTGAATAAATATTTTATTATCAATTTTAAACTGGGGGTTCATTTTTTTCCCATTTTTACATTGCATGTATCCTCAATTTAAAATAATTCTAACTTCTCCTTTGTGGATTGCTCCCAGCTTGTTAGAAAAGTCAAATACATAAATACATAATGCACCAGCTGCATATATATATATGACATATGAAGACTTTTTTTTCGCATAGAAAAGCACTCCAAATGGAAGAAGGAGGAACTTTTTTCCCATTAAAGAAATAATGTAGATTTTGGCAATACTGATTCTTTTGTAACTCTTGGAGTTCTGATGCTCAACAGACCAATCTTAGTTTGGTAACTTCTTCCTTCAATCTTTCACTGCTAGTAAATTGATTGTAACACCTTTTCCTTTTTGCACTAAACACTAAATGAATCACCTCCAACAGAAGTTTGTGTCTTCAGTCCACTTACCACACTTACCTTCTGGCCTTGGAACATTATATTTGAGAGCAGTTCCCTTGGAAATGTAATATTTTGGACTGAGCCTTGAATGAAATCAAGGGGAAATGTTCAGAACAAATTGAACCTAGAAAAGAATTGCATTTAGTCACAAGGGAGGATGCTTGTACTTTGTCTTCAGACCGGAAGACAGCCTAAAGTGATCTAGGATACTTGCTGCTGGTCTCAAAGTAGGCAAGGTATAGAGTGCCATAAACATTGTTCGGTGCCAAACATTAGCCAAGGAAAACTGAGTGAGCTGAGAAAACCAGCCTTATTACCCATTTGGGAAATCCAGCCCTACCGTAGAATAGCAGGTAGAATGAGTGGTAGGTTTGAAATGAATTAGCAATAATATCTTAAAACCCACGGTTTTTAATATTGTGTTTTTGGAATGGCTGATCTTGTAGTTATCTAGCTGCATTCTGCGTAAAGGAAATAAAGGAAAGACGGTTGAATGAGCCAAATAGCTGTACCTGTGTGATTTGTCAGCCTTATGTGTATCATTGACGGTGATTTTTGAGTGTGCCCCTATATTGCACTATGCTGCTGGCCATGTTTGTACTCCACAAATAAATTAATAGCAATAATAAATCTTGCTTTGGCTTTAATTGGCAGGAATTGCCTTGCCTAGCAGCCTTGTACTACCCCCAGGCGTGGGTACTTAGAAATAAAAAAAAAAAAAAAGATTTACATCCTAATGTTCTGCGTTATATCCCAAGGCTTAACATTACGCAGAAAACAAAACTACACAGCCAACACTAATTGCTTGCAAGAAGAAAAATATACAGGATGACCCCTGCAAAAAATAAGTTCTGTATTGCCAAAGAATAAAAAGTAACAACCAAAAATGCACCGTTTAATTTAAGAGCCAGCGGACAGGCAGTATTTTTCTCTCAGTTCCCTATATGCATTTAGTTCTTTTGCTGAGAAGCAGCAGTTGAAGGGAGGCATGAATTCCATTTGACAGACACATTACCAAGCCAGGAGGTGTTTCTCCGGATTCATTCATAACTGTCCAACCCACGCTATAATTGCACCTTATTACTCTGCCCGGGGGGCGTAATGCTCTGCCGAACAGCCTTATTTGCTTTGCTGCAGTGACACATCTTCCTTATTCACTCCACCCTGCCAATATTGGGCTTTCAGTACAAGAAAATAGGTGTTTTGTGTTCACCCTCTTTAAACAATATTTCCGAAGCCTTCATTTCGCAATTCTGAATTAATAATATTCTCACAGTTTCAGCTGCTTTGAATTTTCAACTAAAGAGGTTATGCAAATACAGACAGAAGCTTCTGTATTAAACCAATTGATTTTTTTTTACTTTATTTTTCATTGCTTTTTCTTCTCTATTTTTTTATTTTGATTTTTTTTTAACTTTTGCGTGATCAACACATTTCATGGTTTCAGTGGATTGATCTCCTGCTATTTTTGTCTGCAATGCGACTTTTTTTTTCTCCTGCCCCCCCCTGCCCCTACTTCCTGCATGGTCAATAGCTCTTTTTTCTTACATGTGCTTGGTCTGATTGATCAGTTCAATAAAATCCCCTAGGCATCATCAATATCTATCTGGGATATTTGTTTTATAAACTGACCTATTACGCTGAGCATAGTGGGTGCTTAGAACAATAAGGTTTGGCTTTCAATAGCAGGGAATTATGTGGTGTATTTTATAGTTTGTTTTACTTTTGTTACATCATCGTTATATTCAGTTTGTAAAACGGAAGATTTTGATTTGATTTTTTCTTACAAATTACAAGCCCTACAGTGACTGTTTAACAAGTGATTATAATAATACTGGGTGCTCGCTAGGTACCTCTACTCAATGCAGATTACTGGGATATGATATGATATTTGGATTCTATGTCCTGTTCAGTGGTAGAGCCTAGGTGGGCCGGTTGTGGGGGCAGATTGCTCTATTGAATGATAAAGATCCCTGATGGGCTGGTGCTTAATGGGCTTGTACTTAAAGGGAGGTCACTTCCAAATCTATCCAGTTGTACCGTGAAGGACTGTGTCTCTGTAGCAAGCGGTTTCTGTTGTTTCTAAGTGTAATGGACATAGAATGGGTAATGGCCAGTGCCAGAACTACCGGGGTCGCAGGGGTCGCGACTGCCAGTCAGGGGGGCCCAAGGGGTGCCGAGTGGTTGCTGA
>VKOC01003987.1:0-29647 GCA_009364415.1 Spea multiplicata
TTGGGGGGTATATAAGGGTATATAAGGAGTATAAGGCATATCGGGGCACAGTAGCATATCAGGGGGGCACAGTGGAATCTGGCATATAAGAGGTATAAGACATATATGGGGGCAGAGTGGCAAGCTGGGGGTCTGATGTGCATAACCGGGGAAATAAAAATAATTTAAACAATGCTTTTTTTCTCATAGTTTTTTTTACTCTTTCGATGCTGATATTCCATTGGAGCACAGCATTGACTGATATTTGTGGGGACAAATGTTAACCCCTGCAATGCCACGAATGTGTCATACACAATTGTGGCATTGAAGGGGTTAACGCTGCACTGTCGCGCTCATGGAGCGATCAGGCAGCTGGGGGGTATTGGGGCTGTTCTCCACACTCATGTGGAGACCGAAGAACCCTCTCCCGTGTTTCTGAAGCTGCCTCTGGCAGCTGGGACTCAGTTGCTGGTCTATAGACCAGCCATTGCAAGGGAGAGTCTCTGATGACTGCTGTAGGCTTCCATGCCTACAGAAGTCATCAAAGGGCTTATGGAGGCTCGTTCTTGCTGTTGCTGGTCTGCGTGGGCTTCCAGGCAGACCACCAGCAGCAGATCCCCGTACAAAACGGGAATTAACCCCTAAAATGTCACAATCGTGGCATTGAAGGGGTTAACCCTGCACTGTCGCTCTCATGGAGCGATCAGGCAGCTGGGGGGTGTTGGGTCAGGTCACACTTGTGTGGGGACCCAATCAACACACAATCCCCTTCCCTGAAGCTGCCTATGGCAGCTGAAAACACGATTGCTGGTTTTCCTGCAACCGCGTTTTCAGCCTACATGATCACTCCGTGGGAGTGATCTCAGGTTCAGGGGCGGGCTCGGAGTGGTTGTGCTGTCTGCCCAGACTCCGCGCAATTTTTTCTGGATGTAAGAGGCTGACAAACACCTAGGCGCCGGAACAAAAATCTCTGTCGACTTGGCGCCTGGGATTTGTCGAGGCCTGGATTAGTTGGCCAACTTTTTTCGAGCAATTGATTAATCGGATAAAAAAAATGTACATTTTTCATTTTTTTTAAATAATTTAATAAACAAACAGCAGAATAAAAAAACTTTGATTAATCCTTTCAATCCCAGGGGTTTTTGGTACCTCAAAGCCCAGAGCAATTTTGCCATTTTTGAGCTATGTCGGTTCAGAGATTATTCTCTTTTCCTGTGAATAGTGTACCCATGTAAACTATATATTGTTTTTTCCCTTTTGATAGTTGGATGATTAGCTGAAAGTTTAGAATGAGAAATTTAGTAAAACTAGAGAAAATTAGAAAAAAACTATTTTTATATTTTAATGATTTTTTTACTTTTTAAATGAATTAACGGCTTTTTTTTTCATTCACTGTTTCATGACGGGAAGGGGGAGTGAGAGACATGGTTTCTCACTCCCCTCCCCGCGATCCCCCAGCACCGATCACACTGTGATCTCTATGCAGGTCCTCAAAGACCTGCACAGAGATTGCAGCGTCTGAAGCTGTTACAGCAGATCGGACAGCAGAAAGCCGGCGATGCCAGCATCTGCTGTCAGTGGGGAGTCCAGGCTGTCAAAACAAGCTTGTGGGGACAAATGTTAACCCCTGCAATGCCAAGAATGTGTCATACACAATTGTGGCATTGACGGGGTTAACGCTGCACTGTCGCTCTCATGGAGCGATCAGGCAGCAAGGGGTGTTGGGGCTGGTCTCCACACTCATGTGGAGACCAAAGAACCCTCTCCCCTGTCCCTGAAGCTGCCTCTGGCAGCTGGGACGCAATTGCTGGTCTATAGACCAGCCATTGCAGGGGGGGAGTCTCTTTGATGACTGCTGTAAGCTTCTAAGCCTACAGGAATCATCAAAGGGCTTGTGGGGGCTCGTTTTTGCTGTTGCTGGTCTGCCTGGACATTCAGGCAGACCACCAGCAGCAGAGCCCCTTACAAAACGGGAATTAACCCCTAAATGCCGCGATTGCGACATTGAAGGGGTTAACGCTGCACTGTAGCTCTCATGGAGCAATCAGGCAGCTGGGGGTGTTGGGTCAGGTCCCCACACTTGTGTGGGGACCCAATCAACACACAATCCCCTTCCCTGAAGCTGCCTATGGCAGCTGAAAACACGATTGCTGGTTTTCCTGCAACCGCGTTTTCAGCCTGAAAGGCAGCAGCAGCGCCCTCGTGTGTTGACTCAGCCTCTTACATCCACAATTTTTTCTGGATGTAAGAGGCTGACAAAACCTAGGCGCCAGGACAAAATTCTCTGTCGCCATGGCGACCTGGCACATGGGATTTGTCGAGCCCTGCAGTAATGTAAGGTGTAAGTGCTTAAGATATGGAACTCACAGGGCCTTCCCAACACACTGCTGCATCAACATACCAAGCATGACTGGCTACCTGATGCACACTGGGCAAATGCCTGGTGGGCAGTTGGCTGTCAGTGCCACAGACTCACCGATCACCACGTTGGCATAGAAACATAACACGTGGCTTAATATATACAGCGGATGGCTACTGGACTTGGTGCCAGGACTGTCTGGTCATTGCCAGTTGGCTCTTGCTAACGTCAAAGTTAATATCTCCACCACGCAAAACCTGTATACAGATATTAAACTTTGTTACTTAGTCATTGGTACTCCTCAGTTGTGATATTTTGGATGACTTTCCCTGTGTAATCTTATTACAGTTCTATAACGTTCCTTCCTACATAGACTTTAATTGATCATGTTGTAAGTTAGGTGAGAGATAATGAAACATATTCCTTATCGCAGGCAGTGTGATAAGGGTTGGGCTAAGATTATAGAAGTGGAATATATACAAATGGCTAATATGTAGTTGCCTAAAAATATAAAATGCAAAAACTAGAAATGTGTACAAAACAAAAAAAAAATAAAAAATGTATGTCTATTAGAAATAATTTGGCAGGAGTTATCCTTTAGATGAGTTGTTTGCTTTCCTTTCGTTGTAAATACGTTTGTGTCCCCTAATGACTAATACTGCCAGACACCACCCTTTCTGACAATGGCTGATTTTAACATTTCTGCGGTACCCGTGTTAAGCTGTAAATTTTCTTTTCAATTACTTTACCCACACAAGTTATGTTTATAAGTAGGGCTTTACTTAGATACCATTATATGAGAAAAAAGCACTTTTATTTGAAAAATATTCCACTCATGTACAAAAGCTAATGGGAAAAGCCTGCTAATTAGATTATTCTGCCTCCATGTCCTATTTGGGACATCTTTGAAGCCGGCCAATTCAGTTTTCTATCGAATCATATTTTTGAAAACTTTACCACAAGCCTTTGTCACGGTTTACCATAGTGTTTTTATTTCCTACACACAATCCTCTTTAGGTATGAATTTATAGCCCCCCCCAAGAGTTCAACATTTCCTGAGTACACTGAAACCCCCCCCCCCCCGTATGTGTCAGGTTATTTGGGACATAAAAGGCCACCGGGGTCAGTCAAAAAACTTGACCTGGTCAGTCAGTGTCAGTGTCCGTGTCCTATTTTGGAGACATCTTTGAACCTGGCCAATTCAATTTAGAAAAACTAGAAACCACATGGGCATTTAGAATTTTAACTCTTTCCATGCCAGAATTTTTCTGAAGATATAGCGCTTATTTTAGAACTTGCGCTTAAAAAAAAGTATATAAATAGGGCTGCAACTAACGATTATTTATTAATCGATTAGTTGGCCGATTATTTTTTCGATTAATCGGATAAAAAATGCAATTTTTTTTAAAATTTAAAATAATGTAATAAAAAACGTACAATTTACACTTTCATCTCTTTATTTCAATGGCCTCTCTCTATTCACCATCTTATTTTACTGACATAATAATAAAAGCTACAAGAACCCAAACACGGTCTTTCTCAAACTAGGTTTTAATACAAAGTTATTAGTAAATATTAATTCATATGTTAACTATTTTTCGTATTTAATAAAAACTATGAGAAAAAAGCCTTGTTTATACCGTATTTGCTCGATTATAAGAGCAATTGCTCTGAAAAATACCCCTCGTCTTATAATCGAGGTCGTCTTCTAATCAGATCCCCAAAAAAATGTCTCCGGGGGCCAGGCTGCTTACCGGTACTTTCGTTGCGAGCAGCGTCTCTTCTGCTAGAAGCAGGAGAACAGGAAGCTAGCAGAGAGTCACATAATTCTTCCTCCCCCTCCTTCCTCTGGGGGTGGGGCCAGAGAAGTTGCTCACACAGCCGGGCCCCTGCAGAAGTCTTCGAGTGAGAGATCTGCAGTTCAGGTAAGGGGGTGGGGGAGGCTTTTTGTGATTAATGTGAAGTATGGAATGTGTGAAGTTAATGTGTGATTAATGGAATGAATAAGTATTTAAATGTTTGTGATGCAGACCCCAACCGGCTGACAGAGAGGATGATTCTCTGTCAGCCGGTGTAGTTCTGTACGATGCGCACAGACAGCCTCCGTTACTGCCCTTCACTTACGCTGAGGCTTCTATGAAGCTGCAGTGAAAGTGCCTGTCAGTAATGGAGGTTCAGAAAACACCAGGGAGCCGGGAGAGAGGCAAAAAGAAGTTGATTCATATGTCCTCTGATAGGATGGATAAATACACAAAGGTCTGGGCATGTTGGATTGCGCTTCTATCATCAGCGGTGCTCAAAGAACTCTGAAGCGAGGATTATTAGAGCCTTTCCCCCCCCCGCCTCCAACATGCTAACTCCAGCCTCTCCCTTTTCCACCTCCCCTACGGTTCGTTGCCCTTCCACCCCACCTTTTTTTCTTTTTTTTTAGGTTGGCGGGCCCAGCCTTTCAATTCTTATTTTTAATGGCTCTCGCTGCTCCACAGTGCTGTCACTGCTCTCTTTGTATAAAATAGGCTAAGATTAATCAGTCATGTATCTCAACAATGTTGTAATTCATTGACCGATTGTCTAATTTGATTGGTACCCTTCCAATTCTTCCCCTTTTTCCTTCTCTCTTGTTTTGTTTGTCCCCATCCCCTCATGTCTTTACTCCAAAGAAAACAAACATTGATTTACCTAAAATATTGGTTGACATACTTGCCGACACGTATGTTTTCTACCTATGTCTTGTCTCTTTCCCACAGGATGGGATTCAACCTCTTCTTATAAAGCTGTTTACGTAAAAATACTGTGTACTATGACTTTCGTGGGGAAACTACTTATATGTACTGAGAGAGCAGTTGTGACCTGCAGGAATCTCTGATCACTTCCCCTACTGGCTGATCGCACAAATTGCACAGTGTAGGGAGATCAGAGGGTAAAAACATGGTTTGGTGTTTATTACATTTTTTTTTTTTTATTATATTTTGTGTGTCTTAATGGTTTTAAAGAGAAGCCCTACTTGTCCTAATTTTCTTTTTGTTTGGAAATATCAAACATGGAAAAGGGGCAATCATGGTTGAACCAGCATATGGTAAAAATGGCAAAAAAGCTCTGAAGTGAAGGGGTTAAAAGCAGACTGTAACTCAAAATACCATAATTTAACCTGTATAATATTTCTCCTAGGCAGAAGAAGTCAAACTGAGCTCTGTGGATTTCAGTCGAGATTTTGTGGCTCGTATGATCCCTAAGCTTGAATGGGAGGCACTTGTAGAGGCAGCTGACAGTGTAAGTATCTCCTTAAAGGTACACTCTAGCCATCATATGCACTTTTCAATGGGAGCAGATTCCCATCACCAGTTACTGGTGATCTTCCATGTTAAGCAAACAAACCTTAGCAGATTTGATATTGTATTTTGTCTGAAGGCTTTTGTCATAGGCCACATCAAAGACTTCTATGGCAACAATCTATGAGTGTCTGCTTCTGTGACACAGCAATTAAGCATTCCCCCCGAAACTCAATTGAGTAAAGCAAACCTTTACATTTTTTTTTTGGTTTCTTAAATTCAACCAAGCCAGTAAAATAACCATCTTAAGGCCCTTAAGTAACTCTTTTCACCAACAATCAGATTTTGAAGCTAGCCATACATATGCAGTAACCCAAATCGTGATTGAGTGCACTTCCTTTCCTCATGCTAGTCAAACCTAATTGGTGTTATCTTGCAAAAGGAACATAAAAGCCCATTCACAAAGTACAGGTTAAAATGGTAAAGGGGGTTAGAGACTTAGTAAAGTAAAACGTCCATGTACTACATTTGAGAGGGTGGTAGAGCCTCCTATTAGGAGGAACAGGGTTAAATATCCTGATTTCAATTCCGCCCCATGACCACTTTCCTATCCTTGCAGCTAGGACATGCCTCAGATCTGCCTCGGGAGCTGCAGCCTGGGTATGAAAGTGATGAAGAGTTCTTAAGAAAAGTTCATCATGTTCTACTGGAGGTAAGCTACAAATAAGAGGGGGGAGCATGTGCTTAATGTGTGAAGATAATGCAAGGGATAGAACTAATGAAGCTTTGTATCTTCTACTTCAACCAGGTTGAGGTCATCGAGGGGGCTCTGAAATGTCCAGAATCAGGCACAGAATTTCCCATCACCAGAGGAATACCCAATATGCTAATTAATGAGGAGGCATCATAGAAAGTAACCAACCATCCTTCTGTTCTGTACATAACTTGTGCTAATGGACTTTTAAGTAAAATGTCTTCTCTAGTAAAGTAATAAGCCACACGCAACAAAATTTCCCTGAAGTTTATTGCAATTCAGACTCCATATTTGTGTGCCAGAATCTGAATATGTATCTTTATGCACGAGGTATATTACAAATGCACATTAGTCTATATACATTGGGGAGTAAACCCAGAGAGTAAGCCTATATTGATCAAAACAAGAAGTCACAGTAAGCCATTTGTAATGAGATCACAGTTCTGGTGAAAGTAACAACAAAGCTGTGCTGTATGGACCAGAATAGAATGGTAAAAGGTAGGGAGAGCAGAGTTACATTGGATCAGAGTGAAGTGCAGAAACTATGATTAAAGAGAATGTATTTTATATTTTGTATGTAGGATGAAAAGCCATTAAATGCAAAACAGATCCAAATAGCTTTCCAGTCTGCACTGCTAAAGAAACAGGGATATAGTTGAGGCTCTTCTAATCTCTGGGTAGACGTGGGTTTACTACACTCCCACATTCCCCATAGCTCTTAGCTAATTATCTACTGGGTGAGAAACTACAAGAGACATGGTCAAGTAAATCATGCTACATGTAACCTACATTACACACACACTCCATCCAGCAAAAAAATATTCACTGGACTTGATGAACTGAGCAGCAAAATATACTTTTTATTAAATCTTATACATCAGTGTTTGACACAGTGGTAGATTTGTGTCATAACCGTAGCGCTAACAAAAGTATAGGGCAAGTGAATGATCTAGTGTTTGGTATGCAGTCATTGGACTATATTAAACTAATGGTAAATACATTTTTACCTTCTATATATTGGATCAGATTTAAAATTTAAAGAAAAAAATACTGGCATTAAGTCTCACACAATAAAAGAACCCGTAAGGGAAAGAACATGTGCACCAGAATAATTGTATGAATGTTACCTCAACAAGGAGTCTTGTCACTTTGCTCTTGGAGGGGTGGGCTATGGCTCTAATGCATTTGAGAAGCAGCTACTTTTAGGTTTTGGTATATGTACACCTATATAAAACTGAACAAAAAACTTCCAGTTCTAAGTTATGAGACCCCTATAAATATGGCTTCTGAATGGCATTCCTAGCTGTGCCACTTTTTACACCCTCTGTTGCTGGACAAAGACACTCCAGCTTATTGCATGTTTTCTTCTTATTTATTCATGATAACCCCCAGGACAAATTGGTGCCTTAGGCCACTTCAGTCCATCATGGCTTCCAACATCTCAAGGAAAAGCTTGTGCATAGGAACAGTACCCTCCTCTCTGAGAGCATGGAAGTGTTGGAGAACACGGCCAGCAGTCTGACGCAGTAATGGGAGTGTGAGAAGTAGCTTCCCATCCCTGCATGGCTCCTCTGGATGACGACTTGACTCGTACTCGCTAAGAGCCTCCTGTAGGGTGTCTCTGAGGCGCAGAACCGCTTCTGGATCTTCAATGTGCACAGAGTCTACAGACAGATGAAAATACCATATTTTACAAATTAATATCCTAGAAATATTAAAGTGGTATGACATTTTAAGAATCAAGGATCCATATATGAATGACTCATCAAAAGTAAAATTGTGTTAAGGTTGTATTTAAAAATAACAGAAGGGAGTGGCACATACCTAGCAAATACAATATAATTGCTATCTAGAGTGATAGTGATTCTGTCATATAGACATCAATTATTTAGTCTGCCACTTTGTCAGCAGAGCCCCAATCTTTCACACTGTGTGAGACAGTGTGGGATTGAGTCCAATGCCTGGCCTCTTGTGTAATATCAAAGCCATCAACACAGAACCAAGTCGGTTTATATTTCCCACCACTATCCCTGCTCAGCTTGGGTAGAGATTCAAAGTAGCAAAACTGTAGAAGTAAGAAGTAAAAGTAGTAAACACAGTTACTGGGTATTTGTTATAAATTAATAAGTCACCTAATAGTGAATCTTGGGAAGTCCAGTAGGTATAGTAAATGGGCAAGGCCCCCCTCTGTTAGTGGATCACAATTATGAAGCATTTTAACTTTCCAGATTTAAATTCCTAATTAGAAATAAGTGAATCTGGGAAGGTTAACAGGTTCTTGGGAAAATTTCATTTGACAAACTACAAAAACAGCCTCATTGAGGACTAAGAAAGATCATTAAACTTTAAAAGAACTTATTTTAAGGTACTTGAAAAGTCTCTGCAATAGACCAACTAGGATAACGTGTTTATTGAGAAAGACTTATGAGAGATGGGTTCCACTTAAAAACTTGTTTGAGAAACAAATCTTGTAATATACACTCACTGGCCACTTTATTAGGTACAACTGTTCAATTGATCCTTAACACAAATATCTAATCATCCAATCGCATGGCAGCAACTCAATGCATTTAGGCATGTAGACGTGGTCAAGACAACTCGCTGACGTTTAAAGCGAGCATTAGAATGGGGAAGAAAGGGGATTAAAGCAACTTTGAATGTGGCATGGTTATTGTTCCCAGACGGGCTGGTCTGAGTATTTCAGAAACTGCTGATCTACTGGGATTTTCATACATAACCATCTCTAGGGTTTACAGTGAGAGGCAGTTGTGTGGATAAAAACGCCTTGTTGATGTCAGAGGAGAATGGGATGACAGAAAGGCAACAGTAACTCAAATAACCTCTTATTACAACCGAGTATTTATTTAACAGCAATCACACGCATATCATGCCCAGGCATACCGAGGTTCCAGCATTTACTGGCTGATTTAGCAATCATACTCCTATGATGCCCAGAAACGATAGCAATCACACTCCTATCGTGCCAAGTCAGCCAATGCATGCTGAAACCTGACTAGCTGCCCCCTTGTGTATTGATGCTGCCAGCAGTATGGGGTCTGCACATCACTTACAGCCTCCCTGTGCCATGACCCCCCCACTTACACATCCATGCTATCACACACACACACACATTCATTCATATACTCATTCATTCAAAGATTAATTCCCTCAATCACGCATACTCACTCATACACCCTCCCTTACCTGCACTGCAGCTGTCTCGGTGCCGCTCGCAGACTTTTGCAGGGGCTGCTGCTTCCCTCTGCGATGTTCACTGTAAGCAGCCCTTGCGATCCCAGTTGCCCTGGCTGCAGATCTCAAGCAGACTGCACCTCATGCGCCTGGTGTAAGTGCCAGCAGCAGCTGAGGTTACCAGACAGGAGGATCCAGGTCCCCTGCAGCGCTGCGGGGAACCTGGATCTTAGTCTCATAGTCAGACCTCGTTTGAGGCCTGATTAGGAGACAACCTCGATTACAAGACAAGGGGTATTTTTCAGTGCATTTGCTCTGGAAAAAAACTTGTCTTATAATCAAGCAAATACAGTATATATATATATTACTTAAAAGACTAGGGCCATTTGGACACTATCACCAAGCTCTTCCAAGGTTAGCAATATCTTTTTCCAGTCTCACGCATACTTTATTGTGACATGAACGACCTGTACTCCCGCCAAACGGTGCTTACTCCTGCCAGGACACCAACAAGTAACCCCACCAGACAGTACCAGCATTGCAGAGAGAAGGGGGGATGTGGCTGCAACGGAGCTGCTTTACCACTGTGGCTAGCTGAAGCTGAGCTACACCGTTTGGCCATTGTCCTGAAAAAGACAATAAATGATCCTAGCAGCCCGGAGCCACGCCGGCACAGTATGATTCTCTGTCAGCCGGTGGGGGTCTGCATCGCACAGACAGCCTCCGTTACTGCCCTTCACTTACACTGAGGCTTCTATAAAGCTGCAGTGAAAGTGCCTGTCAGTAACAGAGGTTCACAAAGCACCAGGGAGTCGGCAGAGCAGTGCAGTGTATGGGAGGGGGAGGAGTCAGAGGCGTGTATGGAGGGGGGAGAGAGAAGGAAGTGAGAGACCGGCCAACAGTGAGGGGAATCCAGGTCCCCTGCAGCGTTGCGGGGGATCTGGATTCCAGTGTTATAATCCGATCTCTGAGGTCGGATTATATAAAAGGAGAGGAGCTTTTCAGAGCATTTGCTCTGAAAAAAAACTTTTTATAAATCGATAAAAATCGATTCGATTAATAGATAATGAAAATCGTTGTCAACGATTTTCATTATCTATTATCAATTTTAATGATTAGTTGTTTCAGCCCTAATGTCTTTACTGTATTAACATCTACCACTTCTGCTGTAAGGCTATTCCATGAGTCCACTACCCTTTTCGTAAAGTAATTTCCTGATGTTACCTTTAAACCTATGCCACTCTAGCTTATGACTATGTCTCTCTTCCTTTATCTTGTGAATTTGCCTTAAGTATTTAAATGTTTTTATCATATCCCCCTTGTCACGTCTTTCTTCCAAGCTATATATGTTAAGATCCTTTAACCTGTCCTGGTAAGGTTTATCCTGTAATCCATGAACCATTTTAGTAGCCCTTCTCTGAACTTTCTCCAACATATATATCCTTCTGGAGATATGGTCTCCAGTACTGTACACAATACTCCAAGTGAGGTCTCACCAGTGATCTGTAAAACTGCATGAGCACTTCCCTCTGTCTACTGCTAATACCCCTCACTATACAACCAAGCATTCTGCTAGCATTACCTGCTGTTCTGCTGCATTGTCTACCTACCTTTAAATCCTCAGAAATGATTACCCCTAAATCCCTTCCCTCGGACATTGAGGTTAGGACAGCATCAGAAATTCTATACTCTGTCCTTGGGTTTTTATGCCCCAGATGCATTACTTTGTATTTATCCACATTAAATGCCAGTTGCCACAATTTCTTTGGCATTTGGCTTCTTCCTCCAGGAACATCAACCCTGTTGCAAATTTTTGTATCGTCAGCAAAAAAAGACCTTTCCATTAAGACCTTCTGCTATATCACTAATACAAATATTAAAGAGAATGGATCCAAGTACACATCCCTGAGGTACCCCACTGGTAACAAGACCTTGCTCTGAATATACGCCATTGACTTCAGCCCTCTGTTTTCTGTCACTCAGCCACTCCCTAATCCATTCAACAACATTGGGATCTAAACGCAGAGATTGCAGTTTATTTAGTCTTCTATGTGGGAAATTGTCAAAGGCCTTACTGAAATCCAGATATGCAATGTCATCGGCACCACCTTGATTTAGTCACCCAATAAAAAAAAAAATCAATAAGATTTGTTTGCATGATCTTTCTGAGGTAAACTGTTGTTTTTGTCTTGAAACCCATGTGACTTCAGATGTTCAACAATCCTGTCCTTTAACATTGTTTCCATTGTTTTTTCCCACTACAGATGTAAGACTTACTGGCCTGTAGTTGCCCGACTCCTCCCTACTGCCATTTTGTGAATGGGCACAACATTCACTAATTTCCAATCCCCTGTACTTGGAAGCAAAAGCATAAAAAACACCATGTATGCACTAAATGGGGGTAAAACTAACGATTTGGGGATATCAGTAAACTCTAAATTATAGCAGGCAATGTCTACACAATAGTGACATGCACTAAGAAGGGTATTGGTGCAAGAACAATATTATTTTGCCAGTATAGGAACCACTGGTTAGACCTCACTTTGGAGTATTCAGTACAGTTTAAATGAACATAAAGTTTTAAAATTGTGTTTATTTGCCAAGGGAAAATCGTTAAGTATATGAAACATCAAGGCAAGTCTTTAGCAGGAAAATTATTTTCCTACAGACTGAGCATACTAGAAAAAGCCATAAAAAACAAATAGAACAATGGTTCCTTCATAAACAGGGGAAATTCATATTTACAGTGAGGGTGGTAAAGTAAAGGGGGTATTCATCGGAACACTGTTTTTAAATCAACAGCGGTTGGATCCATGGAGAAATCTGACTGCCTATAGGAGTCATGAAGGGTTTTACGTCCATCTGTATGAATATAGGAATGTCTTGCAAATGTTAAACTTAATGTACTCAACACATATTTAACTTGATGAAGTTGAAAATTGGGCTTCAGAATCTTACCAATGTGTTTTCCGGCTTATGAACATGTAGTTATAATCATATATATATAATATATGTGTATATATATTAGTAGATCCATTAAAAACATTTAATTTCTGTTAAAACGTGGACACAAATCTAAAAGGGGTAAAACAACAAATAAGGTGTCTTTGTAACCAATGGTAGTATCTAGGTGTAAAGGAAATATGCACAATGTGTAATGAGTAGGTTTTTCATCTTTCCATCCAGTGACATTTCTGTAACATATAGCTTACCCGAATTTGTGAGGGTGAGAGCTTTTAGCATGACATACTCTTCCCTTTCCACACGGAGAGCCCTGTACTTTCGGACAAGGTGCAGAATGCAGGAACATAGGTCTGAGAGACGAGCAGATTGAGAGGACTCCTCATCCAACACAAAATCCTCTGCAAACACAACTTCATCTTCATAGGGGAGTGAGCGAAAAACAACCCCAAGTAGAAGGACCTCCATCCAGACGCTCTGTAACAGACTCATCTGGTCCGAAAGCGAGAGGGATGAAAACCCTGGAGAAAGAAGGCATCTGCAAATAAACTTAATTCTGAGACGGACATTTCCAAGGTATGCTAATGATACAGAAATTGGTTTAAAGGTTGAGGTTTAAAGGCATGTAAATAGAGAATAGCATACACAATGCTTGGCAAAAATAGTGATTAAAAAACTTTACCATTGTTTTTGCCCACAGAGAAGTTACTAGATAAAGTAAATGACTGGTCAGTTAAAAGTTAATTGACAAAAAAAAACAAAACACGATAATTTATCAACTAGGTAAAGTAATTCAGGGCGAGCAGGATATTATAGTGCTGCAGAGGGACCTAGATAGACTGGGCACATAAATGGCAGATGAAATTCAATGCAGATAATTGTAAAGTTATGCACTTCGGGGTAGCGAATGCACAAGCAACCTACACCCTAAACGGTAGTGAATTAGGGGTAACGACAAATGAGAAGGATTTGGGAATTGTTATAGACAACAAACTAGGCAACAATGTGCAATGTCAGTCAGCAAATGCTAAGGCCAGTAGGCGTGTATAAAAAGGGGCATCAAGTCGCGGGATAAAGATAGAATTTTGCCTCTGTATAAATTTGGGTACCTATTCTAAAGAAGGATATCATAGCACTAGAAAGGGTGCAGAGGCGGGCTACAAAATTAATAAAAAGGAATGGAGCACTATAGTTATGAAGTAAGGTTAACCAATTTAAATCTGTTTAGTTTAGAAAAACGTCGCCTCAGAGGGGGATATGATAGCATTATATAAATATATTCGGGGCCAATACAAACCATTGTATGGAAATCTGTTCATAAACAGGACTATGCATAGGACACGTGGTCATGCATTTAGACTGGAAGAAAGAAGATTTAGTCTAAAGCAGAGGAAAGGAGTTTTTTTCACAGCAAGGACAATAAGGATGTGGAATTCTCTGCCTGCAGAGGTAGTTTTATCAGAGTCTGTACAGACATTTAAACTGCAACTGGATGGATACCTGGAAAAACATAATATTCGGGGATATAATCTTTAATTATGAGGAAACAGCTTATTGATCCAAGGAGAAATCTGACCATTTTGAGGTCAACAGGTTTTGTTTTTGCCTTCTTTTGGATCAACAGCAGCAAATTAACAGATATAGGAAAGGCTGAACTTGATGGACGCATGTCTTTTTTCAACCTATGTAACTATCCCAACCGATACCTACAGAGCCGTGTTAATTAATTGAACAGCAATGGTCATATTTGTAAATGGAAACTAGATATACAATACACTTATGTATAAGTTTATACATAAAGATCTATATTTTTAAAAGGTCCTTAGTCCTTGTTACTCTTGTTAACCTAAGGCTACTTGGGTGCCATATTGACAAAACATTTTCCCCAATATCAAACATAATTGGTAAAACATATAAACACACATCTAAAAAATAACAAAGTTGAAAAAATCTGATATATGAGCCTTCCACAAATCTTATCTTAGATGTATAAAAATAGACTTGAAAATGATATGTAGGTCCAGCATTTGTTACAGTATCCATTTAAATTTGGAAACAACTTTACACACCTGGGATGTTTTTTGCCCAGCTGATAATGATGACAATCTCCCTATCTGCCAGGTCACATAGTGTGCTCATAGATTTCAGATAGCCATCAGGAAGTGCTGGATCTGGCATTGCAAACAACTTGTCTGGTTCAGCAACCAATAGGTGGGAGACAACTGCATTCATTGGAACTGGGGACAGAGAGGGTAGATAGACAATACTTGTTAAAAGCAAACAGAGGTTTGAAGTAAAGGGAACAAAGAGCAAACAGAAAGACCTGCTAGAGGGCACCACACAGCACTATAATATGGAAGACAGTGGTTGACTTACCGAAGATTCTTTTTTCCTTTGCTTTTCTCCTGGCAATAGTGACAGAGACAACACCTCCCAACTCAGGGAAGGAACAAACCTATAGATAACCCCTTCCCTATACTTCCCCTATGCGTAATTAAAATATGAATTAGAAAAAAATATATATCAGGTGAGAACAAATGCTTCCAGGAGATATGTAAGGATAAGTAGTTTCCTGACAGCAGTGATACAGAGATATATCCAAGAGAAAAAGGAGCGACAACAGAAGACTACTTGAAGGACCATCTAATCAAACTCTGCATAAGCCTAATATTTCAAATGTAACACCCAATGCATGAAGAAGCACAGGTTCTTCCATGTGGCCACCTTGTAGATCAGAATCCAGAGAAATGGCTGCCTTCTCTGTTCCAAAAGATGCAGCTGAACAGGTGCTCAGCTTCGGGGGGGGGGGGATCTTTCCACATTCCCTTGCAGGCCTCCACAGTAGCCTGGACAATACAACATGAAAATCATAGGACTTGATACATTATTCCCCTTTGATACCCATGAAAAACCCACCAGTAGATTAGAATCAAATCCCCATGGTGCTATTCTCCAAATACAGCGCAGAATACACCTATCATTTAGTGTAAAAAGAGTCTTTTTAGTATCTGACACTAGATTTGGACAGAATGTAGGCAGATGTATATCTTGATTCTTGTTGAAACATCATGTAACCTTAGGAAGAAAATTTGAGTAAAGAAAATCTGAGTAGAGATAGGGTAACTGACTTCTGAAATCTTTAAAAATGGATCTCTAATTGATAAAGCCTGAGGTTCAATAATGCTGCATTTATAGTCAGAAATCTCGCAGGCCCATATTCCATGGGTGGAATGGAGGACCAGGTTAAAATCCCACAGCAAAACCTTGGGCAGATTCTGGGAATTGCTTTAACAAATCTTTTATTTACGAATATTAACAAGGCAGACACTTGGACCTTCACTGTAGATTGGCACTGTCAAATCCTTCCTGGAGGAACACCAGAAGCCGAGGGACTGAAGCTTCAAACATAAAAACCCCACTAGCAGAACACATTTTCCAGACCTTCGGGTATCTGTCTGAAGTAACTCTTCTTGCTCTAAAGTAAGGCTATAACATTCCCAAAAAGCCTTGCCAAACTAGAAGGTCCCCTACAGAAATCACACCATTTCAGACTGTGGCTCTAGATACACAACCTGACTCAGTGGACCAGCAGCCATAGAGACACAGGCAGAAGAAATGGTGGGATTTCCTTACTAGCTCTGAAAATCAAAGAAACATAGAATTGATGACAGATAAGAACTATTCTGCCCATTTAGTCTGCTCATTTTTCTAGGTGTAAAAACTTCTTGGCCCTTGGTTCTCTTACATTCAGTGTAGCTTTATGCCTATCCCATGCATGGTTAAAGCCACTGTGTTACCTCTTTTGATCTGCACCTAAATAGCCAACCAGCTGACAATCGTCCAGGCAGGTGGCCACTGTAACACAGAAGATCTCAAACAGACCACCAAATTCACTTTCATGATTTCTTGGTTTGCTTAGGGAAGTTTGAATAGCAGAGTTCTGATCTGAAAATGTTTCACCTCCCGATACCCAGGAATAGCTGCTCTGATGCTCCAAATGAATGGGAATATGCAAGTAGGCACCCGACAAGTCTACAATAGCCATGTACATCAGTGGGAACATTCCTAAAGTAGACATGTCTGTTTCCATCAACAGCTGGTCAAAAGCCAAATGTTGATCTGAAGCCCCTGCAGCCAAATCTTTCTGTAAATGCTGCATTCATGTTTCAAATGACCGAACCACAGAAGCTAAAGCAACACAAGGTTTAAAGCTTATAGAAGAAGAGAGTAATTTATAAGTTTGTCCCTGAGGAGGAGTCTATTCTACTGCGGCCAGCGAAAAAGGTGAACATCACTGTGTATCAATGTACACTGTAGCATGTGTAGATTGGGTTCCAGAGCAAAGGTGACAGAAAACAATGCGCATCAAAAGAGATAAGTATGACAAACAGATAGAAAACAGTTAGACCAGGAACAAAAACATACCAAGTTGAGATGGTGAAGAGAAAATGGATGTGCCCAATTATTTTAAGAATGAAAGAGCCAAAGGGATCTTGGGGTCCAATGAAAGATTGAAAGTATAAACAAAACAAAAAATGCAGATGAGCACTGACTGCAAGGAAAGGTTTTGTAAAATAAATAAATAATAATGTAGGCAATTGCATGGAGGGTGAGGAGATCAAGATAGGGTCAGTTAAGCAATTGCAGAAGGTGCTGCAAAGCATAATGGAGAGAGTATAACATAACTTTGCTAAGGGCAGCATTAGGTCTAGTGCAGGATAAAGGTGATATTTAGAGTGTAGTCTTTCAGAAAGAGGATGGGGCAGTAGTAATCATACCTGGTTTCTTGACCACATTTGCTGGGCCTTGCTGCACCTGCCCCCCAGCTGTATATTGAAGAACATCTCCTTCGGGCCTCCTTTTGTATTTTTGACGTCCACCTCTGACCCGGTCCAAGCGTACCCCTATATAAACACAGAAAAAAAAAGCATTGTAAATATAAGCAAGCAGGTAATGTAAAATCATTTAAAGCAGTTCTGTCATGTTTATCAAGTACTATATCTTACAGTTATTAATTCCTTGAGGACTAATGATGTACGAAGAAGATTACATAAATACCAAGGGGAATAAATTGTCTATTTTGAGTCCAGTCTCCACTCAACTGGAGCTGGTATTTCTGGATCTAAGCTGTCAGATGCAGTGAAGAAGTAGTAGAAAGTTTGAATCAGCAGGTCAAATGCAAAACCAAACAAAGCGATGAGAATACTGTCCAGACCCACCTTCCTTTAGCATGCCCACCCTTAAGCACTTGGTGAAGCGGCATGCTTGACACGCCTTTCTACGTCTTTTGGTAATTTCACACTCGTTGCTGGCTGGGCAGCTGTATTCAATGTTACCTGAGACAAAAGACAAAAAAATTGTTTTATATATTTGGGCTAAATCAACAGTAATGGAATTATGCTGCTTGAATTGGATTGAACTTTCTTATCAAGTGCTAAAATAAAAATGTTAATATAATCTACCAGATCATTTTCTGGAGATACCTTTCTGTTATGCAGCAGCTTAAGATCACATGAGCATACAACAAAAATAAGTGGTGTGTCTAATTATCAATAAAGATCTTTCTCTACAATAGCCTCTGTAACAGACCGGAAAGCACAAAAGGCTTCCTGCAGATTCCCTTAACCCCAAAGGCATTTAACGCCAAATAAATTCAGATCTTAACTGGCTCAACTACTGATTCCATGGAGAGCTACTGCAGTAGTCGAGCCTGCACCTAAACTACTGTCCCAACGCAAACCTCATAAGAGTTAGCATAGCAGAAATCTGCCTTAAGTAAGTTTCTAGCAGATTTTAACCCGCTACAAATTGGTGGACATCTTGTTCACAGGACTGTCTCTTCGTGCTCCAGAATGCAGAATCTAGAAAGTCACATCTGCACTTCTTTCTCAGACAACTTGGCACCATCTTTACTAACCACCTGGGGCAAACAATCTGAAGATGACCTTAAAAAGGCACACAGCACACTTGTATATTAAGAAATAAAAATCTTATTACACATCTTATTAAATACTATCCTCCACCACACAACATATGATAACAAGTGAGATAAGGACCTGATATTCAATGCTAGGACTTATGACTCTCATTCTCTTCACTAGGGAGTTAAGAGCAGAATATTGCCTAAAAGTAGAAGTTTTCTGCCTGGAATTTTACCAGATCCTCGTGAAATGGAATGATGTGCGGTTTACATTTGCTAGCCTTGAACCTTCTGAATAGTAACCAAAACGTTTTTCTAGGTACATTGCTAAGACAACTGTCCATGTTGCAGGGCAAAATATTGTTAAGAGGCAATTTTAGCCAGTCTTTGGCTAGATCTCTCCTCAGGTGGTCCACAATTTCATGGGCTCTACAGGGCGAGGGCCAGGCTGCATTCTGACCAAATGGTGGACTGCTGCCACACATTCCATACCAAGGACCATGACTACACCTTTTATTCCCACCCACATCCAACATACACTAGGAATGACTAGCTCTTTATACCACATCACCACTAAAATAGGTGTAATAGCATGAACAAGTCATCCCTTTATTAGTATCTCATCACCTCTTCAAGCCTATGACCATTTAGGTACCAATGTAAGGGGCCTGATCTCTAGGTAAACACCCAGAAGGAAAATATATAAACAGCAGGTGTGTGTGGTTTACTGGGCTGCATCTCAGAACTAAAGTTGTTAAAGAATTAGCAATAAAGCATAGCTATTTGTTAATATAAATATTTAAACAATATTCTTATTGACATGTAAAGTGTTCTTTGAATATAGTAATATACAAGGCAGACTTTAGGCACATGCCATGGACAAGAGGAGACAACGTTTCTATCTATATAAAATGAGGGACTCAAAAGGCACCCAGGCTTACACGGCATCTATTGAGGCTACCTTTAGAGAATGCAATTCCCTTTACAGGATTAAGAGAACTTTGCACTAGGGCTGAGAATAAAACTAATAAACAATGTTAATGCAGTGAGGTTTGTTCACCACAAACTTATGGATGAGGTTGTGGGTGCACTAAAGCCATACCCTGCTAGGAAAGCCCCAAGACAGCTTTACACTTCTTTACTAAATTTCCGGGTCTCATCCTCCAGAGGCTACTGCGTTGAATTATTTAATCAAACACAGAAGGTTGGACAAACACACTCCTTACACACAACGCATTTTAAGGAGGGAAAAGAAACTGAACTTTTGTCCCATTAGGTTGCGCGAAGCTTCTTAATAGGATATTTAGGGCCATGAAAACCTTTATCCTCTGTGTGGTTATCTACTGACACCGGAAAGGCTTTTGACGCATTAGACTGGGGATACATTGGGAGAGACCCTTCAGCTATCGGCTTATAGGTACCTATAACACATCGTTCCAGGTAAATTTAACAGCATGCTATTGTAACATTTTACAATTGGCACAAGACATGGTTGCTGCTTGTCACCCAATTCTGCTTGAGTCTTTCCTAAAGACTGATGTCCATAAGCTTGTGGATAAAGGCTCTGAATGTTAGTGCGCAGCTTGCATTGATGACCTACTACTCATCGTCACTGAGCCTCGCCTGACACAGTTATTCTCAAAGTTTAAAGTGTTAGTGATCAATTTTTTCAATTATTTTTTCAAAATCAGAGATCTCAACATCAGCATTCCAGGTGTTGAGGTCACAGGCATATACTTTTTATTCCTGTTTAAATATTTAGGCATGTCTCTTTCTATTAGCCTGGTCAGCTCAAGCAGTGGCGTATCAAATGCTGAAGGCAGGAGCCTATTCAGACCCCGCACACTCATGTGGAAAATGTTCCCATTTGCTTCTATGGGAGTACTTTTCTGCCACAGATTGGCTGGTTTAAGCCAGTCAGTTGCAAAAATTGTAGGCCCATAGAGGAGGGCGGCAGTTGTGAAACTGCAGCTTCTACCTCAGGTTAGTGCTTTATTTTTGTTTCCATTTTTTAAGAATGCATATTAAAGTACTTTAAAGTGCATTTTCCTTTACTGGGGCTGTCAAGGACATTCAACTACCCCTTTAAGCAGAAAAGCAGAAGTCAATGTCAAATTGACTTTTCTATTTATTTATTTATTTTTTTTAAATACCACTTCACTGAAAAACCAGCTTGAGATTTAACTTCACATCAACTCTGGGTTTACAATTGTTTTTTCCCCCTCTAACTTTAGTCCTCTCATTCACCTCAAGATGTACAGCTTAAGACACTCACCTTGGATGGTGCGCTTGAAAAAGGCCTTACATGCTTCACATGAGGCCACCCCATAGTGATACCCTGATGCTACATCGCCACACACCAGGCACAGACGCTTGGGAATAGAATTAAGGACATATTTTGCCCGACCAGGGGCATCATCGTGTTCTTCATCACCCCCTCTGCAGCATCGAGTTCCCTGGAGGTCAGGTCCATGCCCACTGCTGTCACTGGATCCACTAGGACTCCGGCGTCCAATACTCTCTGGGGTCCCTGGCTCTGCTTTGATGCAAAGATCTGGACGTCTGTCGCGGGAAGACATTCTATAGAGGTGTTCTGCATTGGACATAAATACAGAGTATGAGTTAAACATAAATTGCAATATGCCATTCTATCCATTTTGTACATGTTAAGGTCTCACACTAGATACCATTTATCATTCACTGTCCTTTATAACTGATCATATAATACAAGATCATATGATATGATATAATTACCTAGTAAACAGAGGTATATTAGTTAAAAAGTTAAATTACACAATACTAAAGAAATCCCAAACAACACTAGCCTTTCATTATGTGACAATACTAAACAGAAAGAATAATAAGCCGCAGCTATGCATTCACAGACTAGAGGGTAAGTAAGACTGACCTTTGCCCTGGTCAAACCTTACTAAGATTAGTCAGACAGGTTTTGCAATATCCCAAGGCACAAGTGTCAGACTTCGTATGTTCTAAATTATCTGACCTTGAGAATAATTATCTCCCAAAGTATACGTTTTGGGACAGAAGTGAAAGAGAGAGAGATGATGAAAGAAACCATACTGAAATAGAGGGCTACCTCTTCTTGAGAGTAAAGCTCACCACCCAGGTTCAATGCATAGTTAAGTCAGGAAAGTGACACTTCAGGCATCATAAGTCACTTTAATGGAGATGATAGCCAAGTGTTCCCAATAATGTATGTGGTGCCTCCCTAGCAAGAGTGTGAGAGATTCTGCAAAATCCTTCCATATGTATTTGCCCATTAAGCTACCCCCCACACCCCACTTCTTGGGCTTCAGGAGATGTTTTCAAATCTCCCACTGCATAGTATACTCACTGCCAGTCAGCTCCAGCGCTGCCTCTGTGAGCCTTTCAAGATCCCTGTGTGCACACACAGAAAGCGCTCCTATTGATCTCAATGAGAGCACTTTTCTGACACTGATTGACTGCCAATCAGTTGTGCAATGTCAGACCACAGAGAAGGCAGTACACTGCAGCTTTACATTAAGATTTTTCTTTTTTTCCAGGTTAAGTGAATGCATATTACAATACTTACATGGTTGAAGATCCTGCCTAGGACACTGCCTTTAAGGGTGTGTATTCATACATATACAGAAACACACATTTATATATTACATACACACACAACACGCATGTGATATTGCAGCAGCTGTGTATTACTGACCCTAGCTGTGAGTTCATCTGCAAGCACTGTGTGACCTTGGCTCAAAGTCACTGCAAATGTTTCGGTAATAGTTACGGTGCAAGCTCTGCACATCACATACAGTTGCATGTATAGGTAGAACAACTGCTATATTTTCATATACCACTCTGAAGTGACCCACTGGCTAGGACAAATAAAAGGTTTACTTGAAGGGGAAAAGTTTTTACAGAATTAGCGACGTCACCTTAGCTGAGATTTTAACACACATTATATATAATATATATATATATATATATACACAGTTAAAATAAACTTATGTTTGTGTCAACATTTTAATATAAATATAACACATCTTGTATTTGGCCTATATCTGAAAGCCCAGACTTTGGGGCTTTTTATTTCACAACTTGATGGTTTTAAAAGCCTGTGTCTCAAATGTTTTTCTTATTAACATATAAGAAATCAAGGGTACTATATAATATATATATACACACATATTCAAATGTATGGTATAGATCACTGAGCCAACCACAACTAATGTTCATTTTCTATTAACTAGCATGTTTATATGATGTCAATATGTTCGCAGACTCCACAAGAAACTAAATACACAGCTATGACAAAGTCTACAGATAATAAGCATGACATAACTACGATACAATGTTTTAACAACATTTTACATAAACCCGTCTTCTGGTGCCCAAAAACAGATAATTGATGGGTATATACTAGAAATGTAATATACATTACTGTAATATTACTGAAATATACATTACAGATAGTAACAGTAGCACATGCAACTTTTTTACCATTGGCTGCAGATATATATCATCCCCCTTTCACCCATTAAGTATAATTGACATGTATATATGATATTGACAAACCATAAAGCACACTTCCTACTTCCACAGGATTAAACATATACACCCTTCATGCAACTGGACATACTCACATCAGGGTCTTGTTGTCATTCCGGTGTGTGTGTATCTCAAGGTCCCAAACTCACACTGAAAGAAGTCCTACACGGTGCCTAGGCATGTACAATACGCGTCTACAAGTACACATATATGTATATGTGGTGCAAGCCAAAGTGAGTGAGTATGTATGTATGTATGTATATATGTATATCTTGTTATGTAGGATTACGCAAAGTGCTTACATCGCTCACGCTTCTGTAGGCTCACAATGCGTGCCGGTGTGTGCCTGCTGCTTCTGTTGCGCTGTCGCTCGCCGTGTGTAGTGAAATCCGTGGCTGTGAATATACCTGGTGTAGGGCACTGCAGAGGACACGGATTTCCCTCACACAGTGGCACACACATACACAGGCACACTTCCTACAATGACCCGTCCCTCTCCTCTGAGAAACAGGGAAGGGGCGGGACTTTGCTGGCCCCACGCTCGTCGGCCGCATTGAATTTTACGTGAACCTGGAAGGGGGTTGGGTGTCCTTTATACCTCATGCTCAAGGTGCCGGTTTGGGCACACATTTTGTGTGGAGCACAAGCGTTTGTGTTATTGTTGCATTGGTTGTGCGGGCGTGGTTGTGTAGGTTACGTAAAAGCTATGACGTTTGTACGACCCTGTGTTTACCCTTGGAAGAGATTTAAGGTGAAATTGGGACCTGGATTTGTAGACCTTCTTGCTACAAATTTTAACTTTGTCAGTGACCTTTGTCAGACTGTGCAGCTGATCCTTCATGTCTGTCATAACGGATATTTAGCACGATTGATTGACGCAAACGAACGGAGATGTACCATGTCCTTCAAACGACCTTTATCGAAGAGCACCTCCTTGCTGCTAACTCTTGTCACTTCCTGCTGGAGGGATCTGCCTTTATAGGAGTATCATTTATGAAGAGATTGTTAACAGCTAAATGGATACTTCCACTGAAAGTAGTTAAAAAACATGTTTGTATGTTAGTGCATGTACCTTTTGTTTGAATGAAGTATTGTATGTGTACAAAGCGTTACTAGAGTAGCTCTAACAGTCTAATGATCACTGATTGTAGGACTGGAAAATTATGTTATTGTCTAACTTTTAACAATTTAACATTTTAGCTCTGAGACTGCTTGGAGAAGTCTGATATGACACCAATATTGGAGTACTCGAAGTCCAGTAATTAAATAATGCTGCAGGGTTGCTAACTTACTAACATGCTTATTGGTCAGAAGTCCATTGCTGCATTATGACTACAAATAATACTGTCACACGTTTTCCTGTGTTTTTTGCCTCAAGTCAATTTCTGTTGTATTGTGGATGACTGTAGAAAAGATATGAGACCTACCTGAACCAGATTGTAACTTAAACAAAGAACCACAGATTTCTCAGGAGTCAAGAAGAATTGTACAGGACTTTAGTAGTAAAGTGACTAAATTGACAGGAATTTAGTAATCTATCTGCTACATGAGTAGAACACGTCTTCTAACATTTCAAGTGGGCAAAGAGTGACGCCTTCAGACCCAGATTGGCACACCAGGTGATGACCGTTGGTACCACATATTCACATGATCTGCCACTCCAGCAGATATGCCAGGCCGCACACTATGTAAGCACAAAAACCCAGGGATTTGCTGCACATATCTAGCTGTCAACTGCAACTACATCATCAGGTTACTGCTGGACTTAGGAACCAGGGCCACCTTTATTAAGGGGTCTGGTTATGAGTGGGGCTTTTTTGAGACTTTTTTTACATGCCATTGAGACATATTGATGGCTGTTTATTTGGCTTTTCTAAGAAGAATGGATTATTGTTTTTACACAATTTAACCCCATAATGACCAATGATGTGCCAGGCGCATGGAAAGCCCACAGCCAGCTGTAGGAGTCTGGTTAGGGCAGACCAGACAGGGTTTCCCATTTAGCCTGTGCCCCCAATGAGCACAGGGTGATTTAGACATAAGAAAGGTCTGGCCCAGGAATCTATCAGTGCCCCCCTCCCAAACCTACCCCATGTGTCCTCAGACTCAGGGGGCTACCGCAAATATATATGGTTGGTTGGAGTAAATTAATCTTTTAAACCCTTTTAAGGATGGAGGACATAATCCCCTGTGATCGGAGTTAAGGCTGCTGCTGTTGGCTGCACAGAAGTCCAGGCACACTAGCAACAGCAACGATTGGTTGCCTTCCTGAGCATGTGCTAGCTTGAGGAGCATGGTCTATTTAAACAATTGCAGCTAAAATTTAATGTGATTAGAACGGGGTCTGCTTCTGGCAGATCAGCAACAGCCAATCAAAGTAATTTCCAAGCTTCTGATCGCTCAAGGAGTCATCTGCCTCTTGCTCACTGTGAGGTGGTTTTAGTGTGTTCTCAGTGTTGCTTTTGTGCTTATTGCAGTGGGGTTGCTAGGGAGACTCTGGAGGCCCTTACCTGGGGCCGACCTCGAGAGCGATTGAGGCACAGATCTCCCATCCACTGCACGTCTGCCAGTCCTCATCACACGGGATATGAAATCATGTCTGGAGTGGCGCTGACAGACATGTAGGAGCAAGGCCGCACCTCAGACCAGGAGGCAGACCTGCAAGCAGACAGGCAACTTGGATTCGGATCTGTAGCTGGACTGGAGACCCTCAGGCAGGGCACACGGCGGGAAGCCCTTAGGCAATAAGATGTGGTCAAAAACAAGCCGGGTTGGTAACAGGAGAAGACAGTTGACAAGTCAAATCAGGTATCCATGAAAATGGAGAGGGAGGGGGATGACTTGGTGCAATATGTGGTAATGATATGCATAAACACACAAATATATCCACACAAATAAATACGCATACACACGTGCACAGCCACTCCAATGCCATACACGTACACATGCATGTAATTTTTTTTTTAACTGTAGATATTATTAGGATATGCACATGTTATACATACACACATACTTGTACACATACCAACACACGTACTCGTTACTTGAACATACATACACAAAATGTAACCTTTCCTTGCACTGGAGTGTGAATCCCCACTTCTACTGACATTCAAAGAGTTAATAAAAACAGATGGACAGGTCATGAGTCAGACATTAACACTAGTTTTATCCAAAGTTATTGGTTCGGTAGTCACTGGTGGTTCTAGAGTGCATGAGTATTTGTTAGTCATGAGATGTGGGTGCTAATTGTACTGGTAGTGGTGAGGTATGAGTACAGATGTACTCATTTGTGTGCCAAAGCAACTGGGGTCACAAGGTTTCCGTACCAGGTATAAAATATATCAGAAAGATACTTTTACTGAGAGGGTGGTAGATAAGTGAATCAGCTTCCCCATAGATGCTAATACAGTGAGGGTGATAAACATGCACAGGATGGGCATAAAGCTGTCTGTTAATCTAAGACAAAACCAAGGAATGAAAGGTCGGAGTCATCAGATCCAAGAAAAATCTAATGAATCTAAAGAATTTTCGTCACTTTTGCAATTCGTTTTTGTTAGTTTTGTCGGAGATTGTCCTTGTTTTTATTGATTTGTTTGAATGCACGAAACATGCAATTTTTCAATAAAAATTAAGTTTGTATGAAAAGGAATACACAAGTCTAGTAGATATTCTAAATTTGTATGATCAGCAAAAACGGTGATGGGGTGCTTGGCCCCCTCGGAAGTGGTTAAAATTTGGGAAAAGAATGCCACTGGCTTCCACTGCTGAATCAGATGCACCAGGCTTAGTAGGTTCAGGAAGTTTTAGAATGGGAGCAGTGGTAAATCTTTTTCTGAGTTTCAAATGCTGTTTGAGCAGCGCTATTGTGAGTGCAACTATAGAAGTTTTGTCCTGAAGTTCCAGAGTGTCTTACCTTATTACACTATCTTTTCGTATTTGTTATTTGTTTTATCCGAGTGATTGAGATCGCCAGTTACAAGCGCCCCTAGACAGAAGTCGGTTAAGTAAATGGGAAAGAAGAAAATTACACCTAAATGTGAGCAGCGCAGTAATGTTGAAACAGCCATTGTCACAAAGGGTACAAAAAAAATAAAATCAGTCATTGTCATGAAGGGGTTAAAGTTGGGCCAGTAAGAGGGACATCAGGGATATCCCCAACCAGTACTGCACCTTTTAAATTTTTATTTTCCCTCTAGCTGGTCTCCTCTCCTTCACTCTGGTAGCTGCTTCCTCATAGACACAAAGTCTCAACCTGGGCAGAGACACAGTTGGCTGGCTGCAAACACAAGGTAGTTTTATTTCAAATAGGTATTGTAGCTATAGTTAGTACTCCAGCTCCTATGACTTTCAGCTCCTTTGGTATGTTAAGCATCATGGGAAAATGCGTACAACTGGAGTGTCAAATGTCCATATTTTTATGGATTGGCACTGCAGCTGCTCTGTAATGCGCATCTCATGATTCTCAGCCATCCTTTTGGTTGGCTGAACATCACGACAAATGTAATAACAGCAGAGAGTGTTACTAGAACCACTAGAAAACTACCAAGTGTCCTATTTTGGTTCCAATCCTTTATGTACCTTTTTACTACCTTTTAACTACCCCCTTTTTTGTAATATCTCAGAATGCTGCACTACACCACACAAAATGAACTTTTCCTGACTGCATGATGCTGAGCCAGCAATAGTAGGGATAGTAGCTAATAACTGTAGATTGTTCTTTGACAGAGTAAAATACTGTATTGGCCTGATTATAGGCCTCACTTTAGTCTTTTAAGTGGGGGTGCGGCCTTTAATCGGGGTTTAGCGCAGGGATGTGCAGTTTCAGGTGCCGGGCAGGTGTTTTTTTTTCTCTTTTCTTTATCATTTAGCCCTGCTGCAGCCAAGCGTGACATGACCTCCCGGTACTCTGTCAAAGAAGCCCCGGCCGGCAGTACAGGCCAGCAGCAGCGGAGGCTGTCTGAGCCCATCGCGCAGACGTTCACCAGCTGGCACTGGCAGCCGGTGAACGCCTGTGCCATAAGCGCAGATAACCTCCGCTGCTGCCGGCACTAATGCCGGGGCTTCCTTGAGAGAGCATCGGCATAGAAACCCCAGCAGAAATGGCGAGAAGCAGCAGAGGTTGTCTAAGTGCATTGCGCAGACATCTACTGGCTGCCCCCGCTAGACACCATGAAGTCTGGGATGCATAGGTAAGTCTGGGGGAGGGGGGCAGAGTGGCATAACTGGGGAGCAGAGTGGCATATCTGAGGAGCAGAGTGGCATATCAGGGGTTATAAAGCATAGCCGGGGCAGAGTGGCATATCAGGGGTTATAACGCTTATCTGGAGGACAGAGTGGCATATCTGGGGGCAGAGTGGTGTATCTATAAGTAATGTGCATTATAAATTCAAAGGGAGGACCTCAAAATAGCTATTGCTATACTATGCTAGCCTATTAGTTAAGACATAATGCCTAAATATTAACTAGCTATTCTTCCTGGTCCCTCCCCCGAATACATGTCACTGCCTCTAAACTATCGTAAGCTAATAGCGTGAGAAAAATAGATCCCTAGGACTCGAACCCTAAAAAAAACAGCGTAAGAAAAATAACACTATAACCTGGTGCTGTTTGCGCCGAGATATACCTCGGCTTCATCAGGGTGGGGAAATCACTAAGGGGAAAACTATGCTTTCACACCAGGAGAGCGTCTTTAAGAGCAATTCTATTGGTCGCAGGCAGTCTCACATCAACCAATGAAGAGTCAGAGCAGCTGCCCCTTTCCAAGTCTAGTAGTTACAGTATACACTTGGGTATAATATACAAATTGCCCATAGAAACCACAAAGCAGGGCTGGATATAGCCAGCAAAGCACACATTAACATAAATTAAGATATTGGGATACAAACCGCCCCCTTAATCTGCCCCTTAGACAACAGGGTCAGTAAAAGGATTAATAATACAATAGGGTCCCAACCTCCACTATGACTGTCCCTAATCAGTTAAAAGGTTTGGCTGGGGTAAATGTCTGTATGTTACGTTCACCCTTCGCTGTATGGACTTGTTGAAACTTGGTGCTACTCAATTCATGTTTCCAGCCACTAGTAGCTGCTCTTGCCACTCAGAACCACTCTGACTGATTATCAGGTCCAGCTGCGGTTGATTACATGATCAAGACAACCTTTATAAACCTGCCCAGCCCTGCAGTCTGGGCCTTGACATTGATGTTTCGGGACTGCCTGCTTTGTTCCTGTGCCTGCTTTGTTCCTGTGCCTGCTTTGTTCCTGAGTTGCGGCCAGCACCCCCACAAGAGGACTCCCAAGTCGAGTGCCCTGCAAAAGGACTCCCAAGTCGAGTGCCCTGCAAGAGGGCTTCTAGCCATGCCGTGTGCCCTGCAAGAGGGCTTCTAGCCATGCCGTGTGCCTTGCAAGAGGGCTTCTAGCCGTGCCGTGTGTCTTGCAAGAGGGCTTCTAGCCATGCCATGTGCCCTGGAAGAGGGCTTCTAGTCGTGTGCCCTGCAAAAGGGCTTCTAGCCGTGCGTGTGCCCTGGAAGAGGGCTTCTAGTCGTGTGCCCTGCAAGAGGGCTTCTAGCCGTGCCGGGTGCCCCATCCCGAGGGCTTCCTGCCGTGTCTGCCCCATCCCAAGGGCTTCCTGCGTGTGTGCCCCATCCCGAGGGCTTCCTGCCGTGTGTGCCC
>VKOC01003990.1:0-32328 GCA_009364415.1 Spea multiplicata
CTCTCAACCCCCTCTCTTACGGTTGTTCCAGCCGGGGCAGCGGGTTGCCGTCTCCTTCCCCGCAGCCGGAAGGAGGTGGAGTTGCAGCGGGGGGTTTGTATGCGTCCGTCCCGCCATACATTCCGGTGCGGGGAACTCTGATCTCTGACAGTCGGGGAATGTCTACGCGACGGACGCAGACAACCCCCGCTGCTAGCCACACCTCCTTCTGGCTGCAGCGGACGTTGTCTACGCGCATTGCGTAGACGTCAACCCGCTGCCCCGGCAGGAAGCACCGGTAAGTGTGTGTGTGTGGGGGGTTTAAATGGGGGGGAGACAGGAGGATCCAGGTCCCCTGCAGCGGTGCGGGGGATCTGGATCTTAGCCTCCTAATCAGACCTCTATTTGAGGTCTGATTAGAAGACGACCCCGATTACAAGACGAGGGGTTTTTTTCAGAGCATTTGCTCTGAAAAAACCTCGTCTTATAATCGAGCAAATACGGTATGTTAATGTTATTGTTCGTTTTAGAGATAATTATTTACAATGTGTCCCTATTGTAAAAAATCTACTTAACGTTCTGGCGCTGTATAAGTAAATGTATTTTCTGTCACTGTCTCACTGGGTTTAGGTTCAGTGGTAATAGCCCCCCCCCTATAAAATCATTGATCACATGTTGTGTTAAAGTCTCCATGTTTTGCTGTGTCGATAATTCCTCTAAGATTTAAAGCACTGTTTCCTCTACAAACTATTAATAGATGGATAGTATTGGCATTTTGAATTATGCCATAGTATGAAAAATAGTACGTTTATCCCTTGCCTCGATTGCTTTACCTCCGGTGCTACCACACTGAAACAGATACACAGATAATTGCTGTAGCTCGTTAAGGATCCAATCCTACCAGTGGGCCTGTATTGATTTTCTTAGGACTGCATTGGATACCTATAGATTTATGCTTCCATTTTGTCTCAACCAAGTGAAAGTACACTTTAAGCAATTAAATATTTAAAGGAAAATGATTTTTAAATGCACTGATCCACATTCTTTAACAAAAATAAATAATTAGTTGTGCTTTCTGGTATGTTAATAAAATCTTAACATTTGATCAAACAAAAAGAACACTGAAAGAGACTCTAAGGTGCAACCTATTGGTCCTATGATGATGGTAACAGTGTCGTCTTTGGTCACATGTTCATTAAATGCTTTCTAGCAAAATTATGAATGAGATGAGTTTGAGCATTCGGTACTAATACAAATTATGTTAACAATGCCACATTAAGTTATAAAAGCACTATATTCATCAGAGAAGGTAGAATAGCACATTGAAGATGAAGTATATGTTTTTCACAAGTCTGTGGCTACATAACCAAAGATCAATGCCAAAAATATCTTCTGGTATTTTCATGTTCATTTTGGACAAGGAATCCCACGTACTGGATTCTTTTTTTGCGTCATAGTGAAGAATTGTATAGACTACAGTTTTAGCACATTGTTATTTTAATTTGACATTTCCAAAGGTCCTCCTAGAACCTATGGATGCCACCTTTATAAGGCTATTGACTGGCTGAGAGTTATATGAGTGGTTGTTTAGCAATAAATTAAGGCTGTTTTTTTTTAGCCTTGCAAGAAATGTGGGTCATTATCCTTGCTAGAAATCGTCGATAGACTGTTACACTGTAAAAGGTTTTTTCAGCACTGTTCCTGCCAAGTGCTTTAAATCTAATGCCGTTGTTACAGCGGGTCAGGATCTCGAGCAAAGTGAATTAAGTGTTAGATATGTAGAGTGGTGGATATAATTCGAGCTGCAGGAGAAACACATTATTGTTAAATTTGCTGATCAGATGAAAAGCATGTGGTCGTGTTGTGTTAATTCTAATAGCCTCTTGGCTGCATGCAGAAGATTCTGCGATTCAACCTGTTCTAATTATACTATTTTATTTTTTATTTCAAACCATGCAGGATCCATCAAATGATAAGAAAAAATACACTGATTGCTACACAACCTTTAGGAAATATGTGTACATATTTATATTGTTGCATGGATGAAGCAAAGCATGTGTTTAAATGTCTTAATGGTGTCCACGTGTTCCTATCTGAAATGGATATTTACTTTGAATATTATCTGAAGGTCAAGAGTGCAGTGAATGAACCTGCTTATTGCAGAAGACTTCATGGGCTCCATTCAAAAATGAATTCATGCTAGTGCTTACTGTGCAACCTTGCATATGGGTTTAATGCACATAACTATCAAAAGCCACACAATAAACCCACACATTAATGCAACCCTCTAGGCAGACAATATAGACCAAATTGAAATTAGGTTCAATGAATCGAAAAATGTCCTGGTCCTCTGGATTGGAACTGAAATTGATACAAATTCGACCTTCACATACACATTTAAAACGCCGTGCATTAACATAATTTTATATACGTTTGCATATGTCTGTGAGTATTATTTTTATATATATATATATATATATTACGAACAGTAACCTAACAAAAGGGCAGAAATAATCATACGGGGTAGAATAATCATCCACACACTAAGAGCAAGTAGTTATGATGGCTGTTGCCGTTATTGATTTACCAAACCCCAAAATGTCACTCAAAAATGTTTCACATGTGATAGGCTGGCCCAGTTGTGACTGAGGATTCCATATTTCTGTTCATAGAAATTCCAAAGAACTTTTGAGAAGTTCAGTGGTTGCCTCTCAACGTACCCACTTAGACTACATACTAACTAAGGCCAGCATCCCTAATGTGATTTTACCCCTACAGTTTCTTGCACCTCCTTGGATTGAGCCAGCATATAACTAGGTGTTCACAACCATAAGTCATGGGACACATTCCACTGCAGGGTATTTCCAGAATTTATGAATACGAATTGTATTTTGTCCTTCCAGGATACAGCAGTTTCGTATGTAAGGCTCAGTGCAGCATACACTGTTATCTCTTGTTTAATGTGTGTTGCTATCTGGCTCCTGCCGTGGGGTTGGTTAAGGTCAACCCTTTTCTAGTTATTTTTAATTTGTATGCTTCAATTATTCATATTTTGTGTGTTCCTGGGGCAGCATTATGCCAAAAATAATGGATGACTGGGAATTCTTGTTGCGCATGAAGCTAGTTAACTCCGCTTAAACATTCTAGTATTTTATCTCCTTAGACACAGCATTGTGTGAAATCTATTACTAGCCTTCCTATGGCCTGCTTTGGTGGTCCTGCACATTTACCTCACGAACAAAAGCAAAGCTCCTGGCCCAGTTTTCGAAATTACCTCACAAACTCGCCTCCTCTCTGTAGTTAGCGGCGCAGCATGACCATGAGGGAGTGCGAGAGAGAGTGTATGTGTGGTTAGCTTTGATTTGTGAACTTTTTATAGCTATTTTTGTAAGGCAGTGCGAATAATGTATTTAAATTGCACAAAATACTATACTTACGCATTCCTTGCTGTTTCTATACACATTATTTTGATTTTTATTGCATTCTAAATACATAGACATTTATATGTAGCTGCTCTCCCTCTTTGCAGCTATAACAGCTTCTACTCTTCTGGGAAGGCTTTCCACAAAATTTTGGAGTGTTTTAATTATCTCTTGTAGCAACTTAATGATTTCTTTTGTGCCTGTTATTTCGCATGCGCCATATTTTTGGGTCGTATAAAAACACATACTCCTCTAATGTAATTTTTTTACCCCGAATTACACGCTCTCTTGAGCAGCTACATCTCTGTTGTATGGCACACGTCCTACAACTTAATCTCCTGTGGCTGTTCTGCTGCTTATTGAAGCAAACATTTCTTTAAGTATTTTTGTGTAAGCTGTCAATGTAGCAGTTATCATAATGCATGACATACTTTGTAAAATCAGAAAAATGGGGCAATTTGCTGGCTTGTCTTCTTCGCAAGATCATATTGATGTGGAAATTTAGAGTCTATTATGTTCTGTAATGTAATTATGCTTCCAGATGGCAAGATGCCCTTTATATATTGTGTAGTAACTACTACTAATGGGGAAAAAAATAATTGCACAAGGTTCAGTTGTTGGAATTCAACAACAAAAAAATAATTGACTTTTCTTATTTGCATTTAAGTGCTTAACTGAAAATCTATATTTACTTTCAGTAGATATTAGTCGCTTTGAGGCACTGATTTTTTGGTTGTAAAATGTGCACAATTCATGATGAAGTTTACTATATTATTGGACAAAGCTAGATGTTATGCGGAAGTCTTTATGCTGTGAAATGATAATTGCGGACAATTGTTTATGAACTGAAATGGTTAAAAATGTACAGAATATAGAAAACTGTTGAATTTCTTTTATGTCGTTGTAGTTTTTATATATGCTAGAAAAACAACCAACAGACTATTTACAAGCAGCATGTAGGTAAATAATCTATTTTTTGTGTAGATTTTCACATTTAATTAATAATATATATAATATATATATATTAAAGTAGCCATTAATGATCAGTGGAAGGAACACTACAGGGACAAGAAACATGTGGAAACAGACGGATAGTGAAGATGTGAAACGTTGAAGGAAGCCTTTGCCCAGAAAGCCTGAAATAAAATGTGTTTAAAATTCCGACCAAGCTAGAGGAGCAAAAAGATTGAAGTGAATAACAAACCGATTCAGATACAGGTTAACAGTTTCAGGGTATTTACCATTTACAGTAAGTGACAGAGGGGAATACAATGGATTTCCCACCACACTGACACCTAAAAGGCTAACCAGCATGGAAGGAGACCGTCGGACTGATCTGTAAAGAAAAGGGTGCTGTGTAGAACACATGGTAGCATTTCTTTGTAACTCCTAAATCTGGAAACATGTGCGTCTGCCATTGAATTATATTTGCATTGTGATTTTGCAAGCAGTCAATAAGTCTCTTTATACATTATGTACATATGGGTTACAAAGTTACATGTATGAATGATCACTAAATACTAAATAACCTCCTTGTTCAGTAATTACTTAACACCGGGTTCTCATTGCATTAGCGAGGATCTATCATGCAAATGTTATTTTTAACAGTTTTTTTTGTATGGTGAGTAGGCCAGCTTTATGTTCTCTGTTTTTGCTCGATTAGAGAAATAGAGACGTGGCTAGAGTTACCCAGTCACTCATAATTACATTACTCTACCAACCATTTGACATGGTTTTAAAGTGACAGTAAATATGGATTTACAAAGGACATCTGGGAATATGTGTAATAATAATAATTATAATTTGCATTTAATATAAATATTATTTATATTATTCAACTCAACTACCATAATAATAATAATAATAAATATTAAATGCATGTTATATGTTAGAAGCACATTTTCATTATGTGTATTATTTAAAAAAAAACTAAGCTAAAATATAGATGTATTAGGGGTATAACACAAACCCCTCTAACAGGGTCCAAGGTTTTAGGTGGCCATCAAGATTTATTGGCCCCTTGAAAGTGGCCTTAATCAGATGTTTATATATTATTACAGAACATATACAAGGTATCTCTAAACTGTCCTTATTTTGAGTAAAAATTGGTTTATTTGTTCTATAAGACACTGCCATTTAGATAAAAAAAATACATACATAGGGAGGACCTTGATCAAAACAGCTTGCAGAGGAGAACCAGAATTTGGTGTTACCTCACAGAGATGTACCCAGCCTGACTACAAGTGGATGAACACATTTCTAAAATGTTATAATAAAACATCTATGCCTTGAAATCATGTACAAACTAGAATCAGAAGATACACTTTACACTTCTACACAATATGAAGTTAGAAAAAAGCCAACAATGTGTAGGTGTTTTGTGACTTGTTTGTATATATTAAAATTGCGTATTTCAAATAGCTTCCATGGGTTGTTTTAAAATAAATCTCAGAAGCAAAGCCAAAAACATTTGTCTAGCCCAGCATTAATCATAATAACCCCAGAATCCAGCAGTGTGGCTTTAAACAAATTCACCCCAAAACATAATAACACAGAAGCAGGCATTTTGAGTCACCTGAATCAAATAATTACATTTTTAGCGTTTTTTTATAACCACAAACTGCGTAGGAGTTTTAAATATCTCATAACGCTGCATGAAAAGTAGTGGATGACAAATGACTTTGTGATTCAGCGTTCAACCCCCCTTTGGTTGCTATTGATTGTAGCATAAGGTTTTTCAGAAAATATTTTTATTTTCATGACTTCACATGATACCATTTAAAGTGAGAGATTAGTCTCATGATCTTGCTTTTATGTCATATTAATGTAAGGAATTATTCATAGAAATACATCGTTGCTGCTCACACATTATAACATAATATGTACTCCAGAGAACTCAACTTACCTCCTTGCTCATCCAACATAACCAAAGTCCTGATACCAGCATCTTTACTCTATGTGCCCAGAATAATAGAAAAACAGAAAAGAGACAGAAAGAACGATCAGTAAAAAGTACAGTCAAACTTGAAAAGATAAGAAATATAGACAGGGTTATTGGTGACTCATTTCACATTATTTTGCTGGGTGCTTCATGAATATGTTGAGTGTTTGCGTCCTGGGATTTTATAACATGTATATAAAATTTCCTAGCCCTAGCAAGTAGTAAGACAAATATATATTTTTCTGTATTGATTTCAATTGACCTATATTAATGCCAAAAAGAATGTATTTCGTGTCCTAGTGGATTGTAATCAAAGACTATTCCAAGACTACCCATTTTACTTCCATTGGCAACACTGCATACATTATTTGCTTCTTCGCTTTTTCTTAAGTTCAAATATCCTTCTACCAATCCCATGCATGCATAAATTCACTAGAAACATCTATATCCCCAGAGAATTTACCCAAATATTAAGCAGTACTAACTCACTGTCAGCATGTGAGCTATAGGCCAACAATATATGTTGATGCACAGGAGGTATACATTAAATTGATAATGAGCCCTGTTTTTGTTAATTTACTACACTCTTAGTATTCATGCACCAATATCCTAATTAATTAAAAGTATGCTTGGACAGCAGAAAGAATATTTGTTACCGATCCAGATTATAGCGCTGGCACTTGGCAAATATGAGTGGTTAATATATTCTTTTATATAGTCCTAGATGACTTTGTGATGGATGTCATGTAAGATCATGTTGACTACTGAATTTGACCTTCCATAATGGATGTTTATAAATATTCCGTAATCTATACTATTCAAAGCCTTGCGCACACAAACGTTTTTTTCTGTAAGTCAATACCAAGGACAAATCTTTAGCCCACCTCAAAAAAGGACACATTACAGAAAATGTCAGGCAAGTTATTAGCATTTCTTTGAAGTCTTATGATTAGTCTTCAATTAATCAATACAGCACGTTCTGGAATATTTCTGCTTGCAAGAGTGACCTTAAGAGAAAGCTAAAGGTCTGAGGTACCTATACGCTAAACAATTATACCGCACATAATGTATCTCTTTGAGGCTGATATTCTTACTGAATATAACAGGTATTAGCGGTTATTATTAGTGGTTAATTCTTATATATTAACATCACATGTTCAATGCGCATTTAAGAAAGGTTTGAAAATGACTTACCCTTAACACATACATTGAAATTTAGTAATTTCATGGTTTATACCATTTGTTTTCTACATGTGAAATACATGGAATATTAAATCTCTCTTTTAAATCTCTACAACCACACACTTATTTATTAAATATTACATAAAGCTTACACAATGCCCTTACCACATCTATACAACAGTCTCCATAACAAATGTAATATGTAAATGTAATATGAAGCATATCAGTCAGGGTACACAATTAATGGCACAATAATTGATCTTTTTATTATTTTTTATTTACTAATATAGTTATGTTTAGATTGTTTTAAGAAACTAAGTAGATTTTCTTTCCTAAAAAACCCCCAGATCATAAAAACCTTATTCACTTGACATAAAGAAACACTCCTATTACTCTTCAAGTAACAAGGAATTAGAATATTTAATCTGACCATATCCAAGAACAATGTCAGATTACTATTCCCATCAATATTTGTCAAATATATCTCATCAATATTTATCTAATAATGTATCTAAAGCACATTATGTGTTAGGTGCATTTTTACGCATAGTGTGTATACTTTTCCTGGTAAAAAATATGTTTGTTTCCTTGAGAAACTACTACTACCAAGCAATCACAGCACTTATAAGTAAATTACTTTTTAGCCATCAAAAAACTGCAACAGAAAAATTATAAAAGTCAACATGCAATGTAATTTAGAAAACAGTATGTGAAAGCAAATGCCTTTGGCTTATAATGATGGCTACTCTGGATCTACCATTAGAATGAAATAATTACTGTATAGTCGGCAATGGATAAATATACTGAAATACACATTGAGATTGCCCTATGGCAGAACATTCAACATGGGTTATATTACTAAGAGGCAACAAGCTCAAAGAACAGCGTCATTATGTTGCATTCTAGTTGTAGGTACCTGGTTTTATACTTCACACTTTAGTTTGCTAAATTAGTTTGTAGAATTTATAAAATTAATTTGTAGTTAATCAAGTGATTAGAAATTCACTTTTTAAACCAGTGTAGTTGTTTTAAAGATATTTGGTTTAATAGATTTAAGAGACTCTCTTGCCTAGAAGCTGAAGAACATTTTTAGGGCTAGTTTAGCTTAATTGAGCTGTAATCTTAATGAGTTGCCCTGAGGTTTGCATTGTAAGAGCATACAAAGTACCATGTGCTAAATGTGTACGTGTGGATGAACAATTATTGCATGTTATTGGCGTGGAATACTTTTGTAACAATTTAGGGCCCGTTGTCTTTATTGCCGCAGTAGTCTAGAAACTTGATAAATGATTGGTTTGAGCTCAAAATTACTAAATAGTAGAATTGTAGATCAGAGAAATGAGATTACTGATTGTGCTTCCTATAAAGGTATTTTTAACCCTTATATTTTAGGGCACAGTAGGAACTTGTTCTTTGTTTTCCAAAAGATTGCCACAAGCTGCGATTTTTCCAGTAACCATAATTTTCAAGGCACGCTCTAGTCGCTTCGATAGGGCTTTGAGTCAGCCCACAGGTGAAACTGTGGGACAACAAATGACTATGGTACCACCAGGTGACAGGCTATTATTATGAAATAGAATCAGCATCTTTGTTTTTACGTAAGGCATTCAAGAATAGGAACAGATTAAATTATAGGATAACGTAATAAACAAGGTATTTTATGATTCATTTCCCGAACCTTGTATATTTTTTTTCAGTTAATAGAATTTAATAGCATCTGCATGCTGTAAATTATATTTTTCCGGAGACAAATTATGTTTTAGAAGGATGTATATACATACATGTATAATGTGCTTATTCATAGGGTATATGTATATATGGTATATATATTATATATATATTATGTGCCCATTTCAAAGCTTGTTTGATTTGTGGGTGGTCTTTGTCCGTGGAGAAACATGGAAAATTGTAAACTCAGCCATGTTATATATTAATAAATTATTTTTCATAAATAAAAATAGCTTAATTATAATACTAACATTTATTTGACTTAATCTTAATTTAATAATGAAATTGTTTGGATTAAGAAAAAATTGTTTGTATATCATTATTTCATTAATTTACATAAAAGACACTGGAAATCGACCGCTTAACACCACATACAGGAAAAAATGAGTTACATAAAAAGGTATACAATTGAACTTTATAATGTAAGGAATCACTCACCCCTTCAACATACTGAAGCATTCGGCGGGTGCTCTCCAGTGACTGAAAAACAAAATTTATACATTAGAAACATGTTTCTATTAATACAAATATTGTCATGGTAAGCTTTGTCAAGTGTAGTAAAATTATAAAAAAATGGCAGTAATATAATATAAATCGTAGACATACATATATATTATTGTTTTACTTATTCAAAGACTTATTCAAAGTTATCCTCCCCAAAGTAAAAGTGAGGGGAGCTCATAAAGAAAGGCGGGCATGCGATGGATCATATATGTCTTCAGTGTCATATAGACCTATTACATTGCATTTTTACGCATTCAGGTTCTCCAGTGACGTTCCTGATTTTTTGGTGCTTGGAATGCATTGCTCTCTATTTTAGTTTTGTATCTTAATTTGTCAATAAGCTACAACGCCCTAGCGAGCAATGTATCTTTTATAAAAAGGATCTGCTGAAATGCAGCAGCAAAGGTATATGTGGAATTATAGGCTCTATGCGTGTTTTTAGTCCCATACATTTAGAATTTCCATTTATGTTTTCTCTCTTACTCCAATGATTTATTAATATAAATCATTATAACTTGCATTTCAATAGGTTACTACATGTGGGATTGGAAATTGCATGGGGGGATTAATACATGCTTTTTCTGGGGCTAATTCAGTGAATTGAATGTTTCATTATGTTTTTAAATAGGATTTAATATAATATATAAATGACAGTTTGTCGCTTCAGCCTCCTAAATACATATAATAACTCTTTAGATAAACGTTTCCCTACTGTTACACCTACCTGTCCAGCCGGGATCCCGCGTCGTCTCGGAAGACCAGCGCTCGCGAATGGCTCCGTCGCGATGTCAACATCGCCAACGTAACAACAAGCTCAGTCATCGCGCGTCCATTGGCTGTTTTTTCTGTTTTCCCCACCTCTAGTCCTACCTAAACCCCCTTTGCCCTGTGCTTAGTGCCCGTGCAGAGTCTTTATTACTCTGGGTGTGTGACTCCTGTACTTACGCTACCTGATTTCCGTGTACCAGACCTTGGCTATTGTTCCTGACATTCGCTCCTACGCTGCCTGCCCCGACCTTGGCTTTGTTACCGATTCTGATCCTGTGCTGCCTGCCCGACCTCGGATTGTTTAGTTCTCGTGCCTCTGCCTCCGGTCCTGATTTGTCCTGTTACCTCGGAGTACGTACCATTCGTCTGCGTGTACGCCGACACTCCTGGGTTCGTTATCCTGTGGTGCCTAGGCCTGCATAACACCTACGTACAAATGCATGTATAGATTCATGCATTTGTTTTCTGTCCTCACCCTCAGCTACTGGGCTTTCTACCAGATATACCGTATTTATCGGCGTATAACACGCACTTTTATGACTAAAAAAATAGGTTTAAACCCTACCTTCCGGTTCCGGCGAGGGTGCGTGTTATACGCCGGAGCGTGTAATACGCCGGTAAGTACGGTATCTCCTGCATGCCAGAGTGCAAATGTGTTCTATTCGCTGCCTACCTGCCCCAGCATTTCAGGAGGTCTACAAAAGCCCCTGTACACATACACAGAAATGCTCCCATTAATGCCAGCGGGGGTTCATTCCTGCCAGTGAATGGCTACTTGAAGAAGACACAATGGGAGCAGAAATGAGAATAGGACAGGGGAGATGCTCTGCGGCTCTGGAGATGAAGCATCCCCTAAAGGTTAGTGCATTTTTCACCTACGTAATGCACATTAAAGTGATTACAAATTACGGTTATTCTTGTGGGGCTGCATGGGGCACTGGGGGTCTCTTTAACCACATATGCAACCCAAGAATCTGTCAAGAAGCTTCTTTGTTTGCTTTGCTCACCTCATCAGCCAGCTGGTCCGCACGCCTTTGCATTTCTTCCAGCTCATTGCGCATGTCAGCATCCTCTGCCATGGTGGCCTGATGTGTGTTTTGGGATTAGGGGTTTACTGTGTACAAGTATTCTCAGATCTGTAATGCAACAAATATAAGACATTAAAGACATTAATGACGTAGCTGAGATGACGCACATCAGACAATAAAATAAACATCCACATTATACACTGGTTTATCGAATCAGAAGAGACAGCGAGAATTGGATTGTTACTCATATTCTTTAAGGAATGGAACACATTCAGAAAAGTGTTTTCCAACTATCATGATCTCAAAGAGAATGACAACTTGGCATAACATGGTATTTGATGGTATTTGTATATTAGGTTATATCTGTGCATCTTAATTTAAATGGCATGTTGATTGGATTCCATATTAGCATAGAAACATAGTATATAATAGCTAACAAAAGCCATTCGTACCAGCTACAGCCAACTTTGTCTACCTCAATTCTGACTTGGTACATGGCCTTGACATGTACCATTATAACCTTGGCCTTGGCCTTGACATGTACCATTATAACCTAATTATAACCTAATCTATAGGGCTGCATTTAGGATTTAGGATGAGGGCTTTATCTGCACTGCGATCGTATCTGTTTATTTGTTACCTTAAACATTATAAGAGATCACTAGCCCAGAGGACGATCACATCATTCAGATCTATATATGAGTTAGCACGTGATATAAACATCTAAAAGCTCCATACTAGCCAAAATAAATATTTGCATATATGTTATTCCTTTAAACTATATAGGTAGAGCAGCATTAGATCACATACACAGCAACTGATTTTATAGCACGCCATACCATTGTAAATATTGCTCAATCCATTCTATAAAGCACAATGGTGATTTTACTCACAGACGTGTATACCCAGGCTAATTAATTCTGGATTCTCTATCTTTATAGTGGTAAAAAAAATGAATGGAGCATATTCTGTAAATATTTGAACAAGAAATACAAGAACAGTCCTATTTAGTAGGCAGCTGCACAGAAATACTACAATAAGGCTGGGCTATCCTAGAACAGTCACATGAAAGCTTTGGAAATACACCTGGACTACAAGTCCCATTATTGAGCTCTCTCTTTTAATCATGAAACGTAAATACATATTGTATCATATAAAGAATAGTGGCTGTATCCAAGTGTACAATAGTTACCTTTATTATTGTATGCTATGCTGACTGTATATCAAGAGCTGAGCAATTCTGGCATTCCAGCATTAAAACTAAAACTCCTATCATCCTCAACCAGTCAGGTGGTAATCCAAAATAGTAGAAGCGATGATTTCCTAGAGGCATGTAAGGGAACATCTATCCACTTTTGTCTATTTCCACGACATATTATTTATTTTACAGGCAATGTTTTTAACATTTTTAGTTCATTTAGTTCATTTTATGACCAGGGGTACAAGACCCTCATAGGGAAGGGCTAGTTTACAATTTCTATAATTAATATCATTACCAGTCGTGTGGACTGATAGGCGATCTGTTGTATATCCTCCTGGAGACCTCTTTTTGGCGACTGGTTCTGTTTGCACGTGAGCTAGCGATACCATCTGTGTAAATAATGCTTGGTCTGTGTACATGTTGTTGAAATCTTAATTTGCTCAACAGCTGAGATGTAGAGGAGCATGTAACTGAAGGGTTACTTTGGGTAGGACTTGGTCATGTTAGCACATAAAAATACCCCAAATACCTAAGATTCTGTTAGTCAGCCCTTATTTCTCATTTAGGGGTTATATGATTAGCAATCCGTGTACAGGAATAGCCAAAAGTCATCGGTACCCCTGGGGCAGTGAAATATCTGCCAAAACCAGTTGCTCCCTACCCCTGTGTTAAAACCCCAATACATAAAAATATTTCTTTATCATAACCGCAGCTGCTCAGATCCATCAACAAATCTAACTCAGTTTACCGGTAACACATAAAATACTCATCAACTAAAAATGTACTTTTAAAATATTTTTCTTTGCATAAACACTTTGGTTCTAATTCTGTTATATGATAAAATTCAGAAAACGCAGAAAAAAAAGAACATTTTTTCTACGTTAGTATTTGAATGGCAGCTAGGGTAATCTTGATACTTGCCACACATCGGCTTTGGAACAGCCTTCAGCTGGCTCCTTTATCCCTTTTCATTAGGAAGCAGAATGTGCTACTGCAAGACCTCTTCTAAGTAGGTTAAAGTTGTCTCCGAACTACTAATCATAAGGAAATTCTATATGCCCCCTTGCTATTTTTTTTGACAAATCTCTGAACAAATAAGTTTTTAAATGACATCTCATAATCAGATATTAACCCTACGCTCTTGTAGACAAACTTAATCCATGGACATTTTATTATGAAGTCAAATACCTTACTACAGTCAATAAATCATCTTTATTGATTTATAACACCGTTATATTGTGTTGCACTTTATTTTGCACCATACCCCCTGAGAATGCATCATGAATACATAATTACTACCCAACAATTATGGGGGGGGAAATGAAAAGAATTGTTTGGAAATATTTTCCATTCACTTTTTTTATTTTAGCCCTTGCTGTTTCGAGTACTATACAGCATGGCGAAGATTAAACAGAATGAAAGAAGAGGATTTATCTGAACTCAAACATAGAAGCACAGTTTATATGGACCAATCAGCTAAATGAGTGCTCCATGTGACTTGCTGGATGATATTTTAAGCGCTACGCTTTAGGAGTCACGTGATCTGCGGATTAAATCAGACATTAGAAAATCCTTTCCGTTTTATAACCTTTGAAGGAAGGAGCTTCTTCTCCTGGTGCTTACAGTAACTGCGGATTACCTGTGCCAATTAAAGTATTTCTAATTTGAAATGGAATCCGGCCAACCATAAACAATTTTCTTTAGTATTTAAATTACGGTAGATAGCAAAATACATAGAGACACTGATTTTGCACCACATTATTTGTACAATAAATATGACATCATAGTTTGTTCTTAGGTAAATATTTTTTCATTCCTATAAACATTTCTATTTTCATGACCATATACACAGGTAATACTTTTTAAACAATAAATATAATTGCTATTCTTAGAAAAATAGATTTATAAATAACACAACTTGTTATCATAGAATATAAATATACATTAGTGTCACTATCTTGGTCGCGTGCTCTCAGCACTGTGCTACCCATCATTTCACCTTTTTGTACCTGCTACTGCTATTATTTGTCGGTTGCACACGCACTAATCATATGTAAATTAAAGCATGGGTGCTATTGTAGCTTTCATGTTTTTGCAGCTGCACATTGCTAATTCATTCACCTTACCTGTTAACAGATATGGAGCTTTCCCCTAGAGCCAGCTATAACAATGACACAGCTGTGTGAATACCGGTACTTAACTATCGAGCCTCAGGATCAACCTGAGTTCTTCTTAATACACAATAGATCATCTGCATTCTACTTACACAGTGTGCATACAAAATAGCTCATCTACACACCACGGGAGGTAGTGAGAGACACAATCTTAGCTTGTGTAAATGTTGCACTTACAAGTTCACTATAGTTCTCGTGTTTTTGCAAAGCTGCAAAGGAAGAGAGGGTTCCTCCATTGAGCATTGCGGCTAGCCATGAATAGATGGGAATTAGTTGGAACTTGTCACGGAGTAGGTGGGAGATAAAAATGGCCTTGTGGCCAAATGGTTAGCTGAGAGTCACTGGAGCAAATCCAGAGAGTTCTCAGGAATATGCATATCAAGGGGTAATTTTCTAGAATAAAAGTAGCATGCTACTAAGTTTTGACCTTTCAATCAGTGTAGGTAGAGTAGGTCTTCAGTTTCTACTTAATTACTGCAGTCCTAAGACAATAATGGCTGATCCATACTCATGGGAACATGTGAGTGTCTGGCTGGGTTGTTGGAAAATATTTTAATGTCCTTCAACTGCAAGACTGACTGACCGTTAAAGGTGCTGTTCCACATAGACTTTTTTTTTCTCAACATTCCTAGTTTTTGTATTATTATGTACTATTATTGACTATTATGGAACGCAACTTAAATAAGTATATGCCTTTTTTTTTTAAATAACATTCCATTTTATATAATTTTCTAGTTGAAAACATTTCAGTGGGGCATCTGAATCTTGTGTGTCATCTCTGACATCACAGAAAAGACATTACCCGTAAGTTTTTTTTTCTTTACACGTGTAAGAACACCTTACACAATCACACTAACTGGCCATCATTGTTAAAGTTTTTAAGAGACAGGGAACATTATAGAGAAAAACAAAATGAAAGATAACTTTCTTTTATTTTTCTATAGATGATGCAGAACTTATTTGGGGATATTTCAAGAGCCCCTATGTGGAGCAGCTCCTTTAAGCAAGCCGGGTTGTAAACCTGGCATGACCCTGCAGAAAGTCTGGACTAGTGTTCTTCAGCTGTTCTAGAAAATGTCTAGCGTTATAAATTACAATTTATAATTACAGTTCCAACATTGTTTACATTAGAATATTGGTTTTGTTCAACTAATAAAGTGTTTACACATTAATTCATGACATAAATCCCAAAGAGGAAATGTTATCAGAAAGAAGCCTATTATTAATGAACAGAAAAAAGACAGGGATTTTAGTGGTAAACATGTATAAAGTTAATTTAAATGAATCCCCAATCGGCTTCTCTTTGGAATAGTCTCAATAACAGACAGCAAAGGGACCAGCGCATTAATTAAAATTGTCTAGCAGGGATTTGACAAACAGAAACATTTTGAAATATATGACTTGGAACCTTGGATGACAGACATACAGTATGTCTATTCAAACATTCAGAAATATTGAAAAATATATATATATCATTATTCATTAGTAAGAAAGATCTTAATGTTTCTTTTGTAATATGCATTGGTGAAAAATGTGTCTATGGGGACATACGCTCCCATGTAAGACTGCGAGAGGGGCGTAAAGCAGGGCTGTCTTTAAACATAAAGGGGCCCAGGGCCAATTAATTTCTTGCTCCTCCCCAGTCCAACTGCACCTGAGTGAAGGTCCGCAGTCTACATGATACCTTCTGCTGGGCACTGGGATTCGACACAATATCCTTGTGCTCTACAACAGCAGGGGGAACAAATGATGCAATGGAGGCAGCTTTATGGCAAGTGCACAGACCTCCACCAAATTGTGGTGTCTATTGAGGAGACCTAAGGGACAATTGTTGTGGGCCCCTAAGGCAAGCTTGGGATAACTGTCTGGTGTCCTTTGCTAAAGATGACCAGGGGCAAGGCCACACTGCATTCTTGCATGCCTCTGCTCAGTCAACATTATTTTCTGTCTACCAAGGTGATTGGTAGTAATGCAGTGGACAACTCTCCCAATTAAACCCAATGGTTTATCTCTCATATTTCTAGCAATTTTCACTCTTTTGTGGAAACTGTATGTATCATCATGCCACTCACAAGGAGTCCCATGATGGTGAGATGACACAAATGATCAGTTTAAATAGTTTCACTGCTATTTAATATTTCATCACTGTCAGCTGTATACAGGTACAACCCATAGCTGCACAGAAGAAATAATACAGGGCCAGCATCTGCTAGGAAGCTCTGGCGTGGGCTGGTTCATGAAGTCACAAAGAGTTGAAAGTGACTGAAAGAATAAACAACAAGATGTGCTACTATATATTCCTGGGTTGCCTACTTGGTGTTTTTTCATGTCTTCTGCTGGGCTTGATCATTAAGCTCTTTGGAAAGACAAACCCCAATGGTCTTGTTAAACAATTAATGCTTGTAGAGTCTTGGGTTGTCAACCAGAGATGTAAGCCTCCTGAGTACTCACTTTATTATACCACTGTTTTTCCTTTCATAGACACTCTGTGTTCCTCTATATCTGTTCTGTTTGACCTAGTTTCCAAACTTAGCATCTCTTCTTCTGACCTACGATCATATTAACCCAGAACAACCTTGACTATTAGATATTTCTTCACTCATTCTCAGCAATTCCCCGGTTATTTATCATAACTGTCATGCTTGGGCTAGACAACCTCAGCTTTTTGTCCTTATCTGATAATTTAGCACCCTGTCTGATTCCAAGTGAGACACAGAAATGCTGTGACTCGACCCCTTACTGTAAGTAAAGATACTGTTCATCTAAGTGTGGCCAAATGTAAAAAATACAGGTCCTGAAATTGCAGTGATAATTTATTAGTGATTCAAATTAATACTCTAAAGGATTTTGCATAAAAAATGCCTGTTCTCCATTCTAACTGATTATCAAAGTTTTCCAGGCATGAGCAGAGGTATCAGGGTCTGTTTTTTGTAAACTAAAGCAGATTTAGGAAACTATTCAGATTTTTCCTTATGAAATATCATCTATGAAAGAGCGCCATTTATGAAATTTCAGCAGGTGGCCTTTTTCTTAAACAATTAGGGGCACTCAGAGTAGCGTGAATAAATTCGTAGATCACTAATTGTTAATGGCAAACTTTGCAGGTTCTACATATAGAAAAAATACATACATATATATAATATATATATATATATATATATATATATATTTTAAGCCATTAAACTGCATCACTCTTTACTAATAGATACCAGCCACATATACTGCGTATTACTTATACTACTTATTATCTGCAATATAATAAATTACTTATTTAGGCCACTTTTTAAAAGAAAATATATTAATAATGTCCAATTCTAGTCTATGATGACAGCAATATTCAAATATGTTGAATTTTCTAATGCATACCAACTGTCTTAGTATAATTTTAAGTAGTTTGGCATATGCTGCAACAGATGCCACTTGGAATAAAATAAGAAGCCCATTTTTAATTACCTTTAGCCTTTTGTGCCAAAATACATTGCATTTGTTGTCAGTGTTATTATTTATGTTGCTTTGACTTTTGCCTTGGGATCATGGTACAGGCATTTCCATTGTTAGATACAACTACCAAAAAGGGTTTTTTTCTAGAGATATGTGACATTTAGGTAAAACTTACAGGCTCTTTACCCTTTTGTCCATAAGTGCACCTTCAATTAAACATTCTAATTGGAGCTCCAGATCATAAATCTCACTTGGAGCAAACTCTGAAGAAAACCACTAAAGGAACCAGGATCTCACCCCCAAAACCAGCTGAGCAGTGCACACAGCAGCGAAGACCCCAACTGCTTTAGTCAAAGCTCCATATCATAACTTTCATCATTTGGCCAATGGTGGAAAAAAACTACTTGAATGGGACTTTTAAAATTCTTTAATGTCACAACATTAAAAATGTGTGTGCATTATAGGCCTGTTGAATTATCTGTTCTTTGCTACCAAATACATTTTAAAGTGTGCCAATGTTCTGCAACATTATGATTCCAGTTAGCAAGAGGGAGCACATACTATGAAACATAGTGTAGGAGAACGTTTACAAGGTATGCTATTAAACATTTCTACTGTGACCATTAAAGGAAGGCAGCAATGATACTGCATAAACATTCACCTATTCTAGTCTGGCAAAGTCACCTACATTATTCACTAAGCTCTGAGTTTTAGCTTTTGTAACCAATATTCCAATGCAAACTGCAAGAATATTTGTTGCATTTCTGGTTAGAAAATGCCTCTTGTCCAACTATATTTAAACAACTGGGAAAGACGTTATGATAACGGCATCAAACGTTGAACATTTGGACAACTCAAAGTTCTACAAAATCAAACTAAATTTTGAAGGACATGAACTCCCTTTTGTTTCCTTACAGTTTGTCCAATATAGGTTGCCTATAGGTTGTACATTGTTCATGTAACTATTCCAGAACTGGTAAACTGTTCTAGAGTTGAAGGTCTGCAGAACGGTGCAGTACGCACAACTTGGCAGTATTCCATGTATCTGCGGTGGAGGTATGAAATCATAATTTGTACCCCTTAATCTTTAAATTATACACACACATTAGCAGTGGGGTTATATGACAGCTATATAGTTTTTCTGACTGCAAAATCATACATTTCAATTAGCCATAAGTATGGGTTACAATTATAATATTTTTCTAGCTATGCACTGAATTTATTCAAAATACCAATAAATCTAATGTAGTAGCAATGAACAAGTAACCACGCAAGGCATGTTTAATTCTCCTGAAAAGATGAACTTTTATTATTTAGCCGTGTGCTTACGTACTTAACAGTACCGTATTTGCTCAATTATAAGACGACCCCCGCTGCTAACCGTGCCTCCTTCCGACGGGGGGCGGCATTTTAAACTTCGCCGACGCCATTATCTACCCCCCCCTTGGTACTTACCTTTAAAGAGTTCTATGGCGAATCTCCCTGCTCTGCCACGGTGCCGGCTTGTAATGCTGAGCGCCGGAAATTGACGCCACTTCCGGCGCTCAGCATTACAAGCCGGCACGAGACCGAAAGGGAGACTCCCCGCAAGAAGAGGCGCCAAGCGGTATGCGAAAACCACTCAGCGCCCCTCTCTCTCTCCCTCCGCTTAAAAAAAAAAAAAAAACGCTGGGCGCAAAGTGCCGCCTTCTAAAGTGCCCCTGGGGCAATTGCCACAGTTGGCTCCATGTAGGGCTGGCCCTGCTTATTCTCAGAACCTAGAAACCCAGACGGTGCTGTTTTCTGCCTTTAACAGTGATGTGCCTCCTTGGCTAAACCTCCAGGTACCATGACTGCCAGGACATAGCTGCTACACTTTGAGAAGCGAAGAACTAAGGGTAAATGTTAACTTGTAGTCAATTAAAGTCAGGGCAGACAGAGATCAAATTAAGTCAACATGCATTGCAAGGTAAAAAACCAGGAGGACAAGAATAATAAAACGTACAAACAAAAGACTACCAATCTGGCTCACTACATGGACAAATAAGACTTGCCGGCGTCTGGGTTATGTAGTCACCATGGACTGAAATGCTGGATGTAACACCAGGTCAACAGAATGAGGAACCTGCACACACACCACAGGGACTCAGGTGCTTAGCTGTGCCAGGAAGGGCCAGCTCCCCAGTAGATCAAAATAGAAAAAAGGCTCCAGGCACTCAAGGGTTCCAGCTTAGGCAGATTTATTGAAGGACAAACACCAACAACGTTTCGACCTCACAACAAATTTATCAAGGATGTAACACCAGGTCACATGCGTAGGACAAACCCAGATGATGCTACGGTGATTATTTAGCAATTTCAGGAGAGACTGGGGTTACAGGTAAAAGTGCCATTAACAAGAAGTACACATTGATAGGTAGGTAACAAGACTACTTGCATGTAGGTCTGTGGTCATCCAAATGTTTATATTATTATTTTTACTTGTAAGATACAGAGAAAATAGTAAGCCTTACTATGAGACTGCAATGTCTTCCCCAGCAACTCCTTGACCTCTCGCACAGTACACATTATGTAAAGCCTTGTGAAATATACTAACCGGGTGCCTTATAGGAATAGGCAATAAGTCTACAGCTAGATTATCAACATATTGATTATCAATATAAATTCAAAACTGTAGAATACAACACAAGAAAAGTAGTCATTAGAAAACCTGCCACTGCTAATCCTTCTACACACCAGCACCCTGATTCATACATCAATTAATACCAATCCTTGCAAGAATCACAAGCAGTGCGCTTTTACTAACAATGTCCAAGAAGTAACACTTCAATGGAATAGCTATAGGGAGATTAAGAAGTTGCTATTTTTGGTGGAGTAGCACATACAGTATAGGGATATGAAGAGCCCTGATGCGCACAGTTTTCTTTTTTATTGTATGTCGCATTGAGCTTTTCACCCCTTAAAGACATTTTATGATTTCTATGCACATGATCTGTAATGACAACCTTTGGCACAGACTGGATATTCTTGTAGCTATAGCACAGTGGTAATGTAATTCAAGCAAATCTCAAATCAACCAATCAAGATTATTAATACGGTATTTAATTTCTCTAACCTAAAAAATACGAAATGGAAAATCTGATAATGGAACTAATAACTGGCTGCATTGCAATAGTGTAAAAAATGCACACATTAATGCTCATGCACTAAAATGCCATATCTCAATTTTCATTCCTTTTTGTGTTAACTGAACCAATTAAAATCATAACTTAAGGGCTTATTCGTAGTGTCCACAAAGCCATTCAAAATTGTCAGACGATTCACTAAGATAAGGTAAAGTAAACGTTTAAGTTCATGGTCTTAAGTCTGAGGAACTAGAAACATACATTAAAGTTACACATATACAATATACACAACATGTATGTATTATAAAATACTTATAAACATATTTAATTAATACACACTGTGCAATGCGTTACAATGCTAAAATGAAGTTTAGCTTAGATGGGATAAAGTATTAACAGGTTGTTATTCATGAGCTTGAGTAAATTATCAGTGATGTGTTTAGGTGCCCTAGGCCCACACTACGGCAGCAAAATATGGACCCACAACCATTGTGAGCCCCCTAACAAGCATATTGATGTTGCTGAATGCTTCTCAGTAGTAGTAGTGGACCAATGTGAGAGAGGTGATCTGCGCCTGTGTGTCTAGTGGATTACAATGCAGGTTTGTAGAGGATCCTGCCACCGCAACCCCGATTTATAATGTGAACACCTAAGCTCTTCGGTACTCTGGGGCAAAGCTATACAGATCCAAAGACAGACCTTCGTTCTCCGTGCTTTGCGGGTTTTTTTTTTTACTTATAAAATGCAATTAAGGGAAGGCATTTGTTGAAAACAAAACATGCACAACAATTACTGCCATGGGAAAACAACACAATTAGAGCAAACATAAAGATAATATATTGCCCACAGTCTACAATGTGCAGGCAAAGCTGATAGGAAATGCGTAGGTCAGCTTAAACCTTAACTCATCTGCGTGTGCCCGGTATTTCTAATACATCATGGTATGCCAACCGTCCAAGTATTAAGAACGATGTTTATGAACACCAAGCACACATAAAATTAAATTTTAACACTAAAGATAGGTGGCAAATCCATACCTACAGCTCTGTCTATCTATTTATCCATCTATTCCCCAAAAGCATTTACAACATTTTACCCAACACAGCCTTGTAGTGAGCAAGTCATATGCAGGGTTTAAATTAAGTCATCAAGGAATAGAGCATGTTTGGTACATAAAGGATGTCAACGTGATTAGTGGCAAACATGTGCATCTTTAATGAAGCATTGATCAGTCAAACCCAATATCGCTCATATTTTTACCACCTATCCCCCTAACAGCTGGAAAGACAGACTTTCTGCAGATGTCAGTAGAGATCGTAGGGTTGCGAGTGCATGCATTTCAAAAGCACAAATCCATTACTACTCATTTTATGCCAGATGTTTCTTTTAAAACCTGGATATAATGTTAACAGCAGGGTGATTACGAATACCCAGCTAGTTTTGATTTTAGAGCATGCTATTTCAGTTTTCGTTACAGTAAAACAAAAAAGAAAGATTAATAAATCGGCTTATTAAGACATACAGTATAAACATATAGCTTCATAAAAACTATTGTATCCAATAAAAGGTTATAAGGCTTCACTTAAATTCTCATCCCATTTTCTTCCTTTGAAAAAAAAAAGGATTCTATAAATGTAAAGAGTGCATTTTCCAAAACATCTGGTGCTGAATGATTGATTAACTCAACTTTTTATTCCATGTAATGTATCCTAACCCGTAAAATTGTATATTTATAAATGAAATTAGAATGTGATAAAACATAAAAGTATTTCACTATTAAATATTTTCATATCAGTTAAATGATTAAAAATGTTCTTTCAAGTGTCATCAGAGGGTCCTATTTTGCAATTAATTGCAACAGAAATTTTAATTGTCTTCGGACACCCTTACCGTGTCTCCATCGGTTAATCCATTCCCCCATCCCTTTAATTCCATGTACCTTCTTCTGGGCTACCATGGCCACCTTTTACTTTTTTAAATGTGCCTCCTTGATATGCATCGGCGTTGATATTCTTAATGTTTTATGGCACTTCCTCAATGCTTTCAGAACTCATACTGTATATTTCCAGTGATGTTACGATTCCGACAGCAAGCTACAAACAATTTGCTTTCTGTGTTATGAATGATGGAGTTAGACACCTGTGTTGAGTTTTATTAAAATCAAACTTTTCAGGACATGCTGTATCTTGTTTTAACTTTCCTGTTTTTGTTTTTCCAAACAGAAAAGAAGGCATTTATACTAAATAAAAAGAACAGAAAATATAACACCTTAAATCCACTTTAAGGGATCTACATTACAAATTTCATCAGCTTATATACTTTTTCCTTGACGTATCGAGTTAAACGTATATGTATGACACCCACAACCCCTTCATCCTGTATCCCATAGGAAATAGAATATACATCTGTTTACGTTTATCAGTGTGTGCTATCTAGTACATAGACCAGACAGACTGGGGTCTACAGTGCATAACTCCTTATGTTGTATTTATCCAAATGTAGCAAGTGCAAAATAGCATAACATAATACATCACGACCTCCCCACAGCATTCCAGATTGTCTCTGCTTTCTCCAATACCGTTATTATTAGTTAACATGTCACTCGTCTTTTTCTGGGTTATATTGAGAGGTTTTTCCACCCATTCCAGACCTTCTCATATGTGGTAGAGCATCTATTGCGACATTTCTTCCATGTGCCTAATGGAACTGACTTTATTAATCATCTCTTTTTTTAAGTGGTGTGGTTGTTGTTCTCCATTTCCGAACTATAACAATTCTGCAGCTACAGGGCATGTTATATTTTGAGGAAGCTGCTGAGGGTGCACTCTGTAAGATCCACCATTAAGAGTGGAAGTAAGTGGTGCTATGTTTGTATATCTTTAAAAGGGACACTCCAGCCATCATATACATTCGCCCCTTTTTCACTCCCCCAGGTAAATACCGTATGAGAGATGTGTTTGGACAAACACAACTCCTTACGCGTTATGTACTCAACTCCAGTCAGCCTGAGTGCTGGCTCAGTGAGAGCTGGAAGCGGGGTGTCCGTTCAGACCCCAGTACGCATGTGTGGAAAGTGCTGCCATTGATTGCAAAGTGAATGGTGAGACCATGAAGGGGGGCATCTGTTGCAGCAGGGCAGCCTCTTCTGTGTCAGGTTAAGTACTTTATCCTTTTTTGTTTTTGAAGCATGCATATTAAAGTACTCACAGAGGGTTAGGGTTACTCACAGAGTACTTCAGTATACATTCTTCTTTAAAGGGGGTGTGAGGGACATCAGACTGTCTATAAGGAAGGTTTGATGATTCTGTATCTATTACAATTATCACATCAAACAACATTTTAGACAACACAATATTTGCTTATTGTCATTGTTACACTCTACAGCCCCAGGGAGATGGTTTGTGTGTATCTGGAGCGCAAATGATGCGCAAGTCTTATGTATGGGTCCCTGGGGTGGAGCGTTTGGAGAGCAGGGTAGTCCAATGCACCAAGTACGAATTTTCAAGAGACTGGATGCCTAAGCCGGGTTTGTATGACCCAGTCTGAGATTTTCATGAATCCTGGAACAGATGCGGGCCATGGACATGTTAATACCCTGAGACCTCACAATAGGAGGGACTGCTGATGGGAGAGGAAGTCCCCGTGTGCTCCAAGGGAAAAGAGAGGCCTGAACATCCCCGAGCTAAGTGTGTGCTACCTGGGTGGACTTGTGTGTTTCTTCTGGTGGTTTTCCAGAGGCTGGCTTAGCTAAGTCTACCAGGGGGTATCGTTAGTGGGTGTTTAGGCTACCAAACTTGGGCCAGCAAAGGCTATGATTTTTTTTTCTTTTCTGCACCTGTAAATAAAAATGCAATGTATGCTGAAATGTCGTGTTACTTAGCCTTATTGTCTGTGAGATCCTGAAATATGACATTTATTCACCTTCTAAGGGGTAACTAAGAGGTTTTGTCACATCATGATTGTTTCTAACACTGTTATTGTCTCCCAATCTATAATATAAACACACTTACTCCTTATCATACTGCTACATTAAAAATGTGAAAATAAATGAGGCAGTAAGATGTGTTTGTGTTACTTCCATCAATATGATGTATTGAGTTGAGTGCCATATTAAAAAACTGGTTTCTTGTCCTGTTGTGAGCAATCATTGGGTAACATATATAATGTATGTATTTTATTCCACTAACCCGTTGCTGATTCAATTGTCCACCACTGATGCACAAGTCAATAAAACTTGGTATCATAAGATACAATATTTAATATTCCGATCCATGCTGCTGAAACGTTAAGGTAATACCAGGTGTTTCAGTAACTGATTCCTTTTCACTAGATGTCTTGATTTTAAGGAATATCATTAATACACTATTCAGCTCCCGAGCTATGACCCATGAAACTAGAAAAATCTTCAGCTTTGCTGTTTCCAGATAATGTTCTTCCAATGACTTTCATGTGGGTCATTAAATATTTAAGAAGTTGCCTTCCTGACATCTTAATATGATGCGTAAATCAACAGAGAGGGCATTATCAGCCATTTCCTATTGCGTTCTGAATTACAGTGATGCAACACAAATAGAATCTGCAGACGTTTGACAATTATTTCCAATTTAGAAGGAATAATATTTAAAATCACTTCATAGCATTTTGAGCAACTGGATTATTGGATCCTTATGACGAGGATAAAGACATATAATACCATTACACATATTATACAATTACAAGTAACTTAAGATTTCATGTCTCCTAAACCAATACCCTGTGCTGCCACAATGTATTTATATACCATTAGTTCCATAGGCTAAAAGGGTAGATGTGGTCCATCAAATGCACATTCCCCCGATTGAATAGGAAATGTAACATCTTTATCATACCTCATCATTAATTCATTAATTCAATACGTTCCCAACCCCAGTTCATGAATTTTAAAAATGTCCGTGCCACTCAATAAAAACAACTGCTCATAAAGTCTCTGTGGGGTAGACTGGAAATTATGGTTTTCTCAAAATAGTCATGTAGCTTTCAAAAAAATGCTTTAAAGGGACACTCCAGCCATCTTTTGCACTATAATGCTGAATTCCACAATATGCATTTCCCCATCACCTGCAGCATCAGGGCTGCAGCTTCTAGGTCAGGTAAGAGTTTTCCCATAGAACACTTTAACATGCATTCTTATTTAAAGGAGCATTAAACCGTCCCTTTAATACAGAGCAAATATTATATTTAATAACCCCCAACAAATTATCCACGGTTTATCGCTGTGTGTCCTTTGAAATCTTTATTTGACATCTGGTGTAGATCATAATAAAGGTTACTGGAACTAGATAATTAATCCACTTGACCAGGTAGGTTAAAATCTACTAAATGTATACATATTTCATACTAACATTTCATTGGTATACCCTAAAGAGGACTTAAATACATCCATATAAACAGCTAGTGAAGCATCATCGTGTACAGCCATAATATTCTTTGGATGCTCCCAGAATGCATTACAGGATGGTGACAAATACATTGTGTCAACACACTCCCAGCCCACGGTACATTCAGTGCAAGTATAATGCCTATAATTATAGAGACATTATATATTATTTAGCTGGCTCATTGTAAAGCTTAATACACAATGTGAAGAAAAAATTCTAGTAAAGCACCTGTCTATACCCATATTGTTCCAGAAAAAAAAATGAATCCTTAAAATTTAGCATCACATATAATTTTTAAGGGAACACTTTACTGTCATGTGATTAAAAAGGAGGGCACTGATAGATTGCTTAAAGATGCGTCTTTAAGGTCAGTGCTGTTTCTATGTGATTAAATATAAATAAAAAATCTACTAAGGTTTATTTGCTTGAATGGGAGCTGAATGAAGGCTTTGACTAAGTGGAACAGCACCTTTAAATTGAATTTGTTACCCAAAGCCGATCTCAGGTGCATATTGGGGGGTGACGTCCACTTTATGATAGCTGAAAAATCTCATCAGAACACAGCAGGCTGCATCTGCAGCTTCGCTGTTTAAAGCAAACGTTATTTAACATTTAAAAACCAAAATGATGGTAGTTGTGATTTGCCTTCTTGGTTTAATACCATTATAGATAATATATTCATTATCTGACCAAAGCAATCCCTGTATTTATTGAGTTATCGTAATTTAATGAACCCCGGGGAATTCCCATACGCTGCTGACCTATTGATCTCGACTTGGAGACAGAGAAACCAACAACAGATCTTGCACTTTCATCTAAATTCAACAATTTGCATATAACTATAGTATACATTATAGCATTTTCTCCAATAGATCCGCTTAATAACATATATATATATATATATATATAACGCGGCACTCCGAACAGCCTCCATTAATACAGACTAGCACCTATAGCTTTACTGTCATTGACACAGATACCATCTGTTTCAGGATTCTCATGATTTATGTATGCACGTTCATAACAACCCATTAGTTAAATAACTGAAAATGTCTCTACACGCTTACACATTTCCATTTCGGGTCAATCATTTTTTTTTTAACGTTTTTCTTCCTTCCAACCCCTCCTCCTCGCTCAGTATCTTGGTACAAAAACCTTTATCCAATTTGCTGATGTGTCCGCGCGTTACAAGAAAAATATAGATTTTCATGTTTTAAAATGGACGCGAGAAGGTCATTACGAAATGTTTTCCCAAAATAATTCACAATTGTTATTTAAACACAGATGCCATTTTACATATTAAATCCAAACTGTTACACAAACCAATCAACCAATCACTGTTGACCTTTTCTGATTGTTTAATGTATGCAGGCTCAAAGGCTGGTATCTATCGATACGAAATAAATAATAAATAATAATAATAAAAATAATAATAAATATATATATACTGTATATGAAAAACATGATTGCTCAGGGCTGTTGCGTTCACTTTTGTTAAGAATTAGAAATTGCTTTTTGATGGTGTTTTTGCGTTATTAGATCCATGCTGCAGCAGTAAATGGAACCCCCCCCTTGGAGTTGCATCCTCACCATGTACGCTTATTCTAGAAGCGCAGTAACGGGGTGGGGTTCTCCGGCTCTCCTGTCTGCCCTGAATAAATCACAGTGTCACAGTTTTCATGGCACAGGTTTCTGTTTGCAGTCACGTAAATATATCCCAGTCTTCTAGGCAGGCAGACAGCTGGCATCTAGCAGGTAACGTTCAAACAACTCTAATTCTTTAATGTTGGGGTAATGACTACCCTGTAGGCTGATTACAAGTTGGGTTCTGCAACCAATTAAAGGTAATTAGCGCCATAGATGGGGTATATAGATGCTATATTTACCCCCACTAGAAGAGCCTGAATTCAATTTGTTCACGTCACAAACACTGAGGTGCCCTGCGGGACTTCTCCGCTATTCCCGGGAGCAGGGCCCTCTTGACCTAATGTATGGGTTGGTTGTATCCGTCAGTTCTGGTTTTGTCGTACCCTTTGAATGTACGGACTGTAAGAAACTCTGCGTAAATTGTTGGCGTTATATAAAAAAACGATAACAATAATATTCATGTGAATACCCAGCAAAGCCCCTAAGCGATGCAAACAGCTCTGCAGGCGCTGGCATTGAATCCTCAGCGCTCCCTCTGGAGATAATGGTCTGAAAGCGCCCTGCCTCCCTCCCTGCTCGAGCTGTAATGCAGACCCCCTCCCCTCTGCTTTCTCACTAGCGGGTAACAAAACCAGCAGTAATTACTAATGCCCCATCACGTAACTGTCAGCTTCAAAGGCAGCCTTTTGACGCAAATACGCAAAACTGTCTGGACGTGCAAAAATCCTACAGCGCTTGGAGTTCCACATTGCGGAAGATTGCAGAAGGAAGAACACGATGTAGAGAAATACCGTGCATGTGAATATTCGGTACATGGTAATTTAGAGAGTTCATCACGTTCCACCCCACTGTTGACCCCGAAGGCAAAAACCCACTGTCCTACAAAAGGGGGAAATTCATAACTCCAAAACAGCAATGTAATGTCCCACTGAGTCAATAGGCTATAACTAATCCTGTCCTTATAGCCAGTTATATATGTATATCACACACACACACACACACACACACACACACACATATATATATATATAATATATAATATAATATATATTACACATAATTGTTACATGCAGCATATAGAAACTCCCCAGCCTAGGACAACATTGAAGAATCGTTTATAAAGTGATCTGAACTGTGGTTATAAACCTCTATGTGTATATACCGTCCCATATATGTGTTCCACGTACATACATCCACAGATACCGGTATTACAGGCACAGATTTTTTAGCAATACAATAAATACAAACTGACTTTTTTACTGCAGGAGAGATCTGCACTCTATGATCAGCTTCTATTCTGTGTAGCTATAGCAATTTATACAAGGAGGGGGATGAGGATGGTGGGTATTGCCCCTCTCAGCACAGTGAGGGGTATAAGGCTTTCGGGTATTGCCCCCGTCCGCACAGTGAGGGGTATAAGACTGCCGGGTATTGCCGCCGTCCGCACAGTGAGGGTATAAGACTGCCGGTTTATTGCCCCCGTCCGCACAGTGAGGGTATAAGGACTGCCGGGTATTGCCCCCGTCCGCCACAGTGAGGGTTATAAAGACTGCCGGGTATTGCCGCCGTCCGCACAGTGAGGGTATAAGACTGCCGGGTATTGCCCCGTCCGCACAGTGAGGGGTATAAGACTGCCGGGTATTGCCCCCGTCCGCACAGTGAGGGGTACAAGGCACCGATTATGCGCTGCAGGGCGATCTCACGTACGCTGCATTGGAGCGCTGTCCGTGGTGCTGAATCCGCCCACCAGCACAGTCTCCCGGCTGCTCGCAGATCATCATCAATCAGTGTGCGGAGCCCGCAGCCCCACCGGGGGACACCGAGCAGCGCAATGATTGCTGCATAAATCCGGGCAGCCGCTGCTCAGATCACCGCTTCCAAGCTGCCTGCGTTTGCAAGCAAAAAAAAAAGAAGCAGCTTTGCCTTCTTGTTAAACAAGCGAGAGCGGATTCTGGCTGCAGCTGCCGTTATCCAGCACGTCCTCCTCTCAATGTAAAAAAGAATAGCAACAACGAGGGGGGGGATCAGAGGGATACAAGTAATCATTTTCCTTACCGTCACCGGCTTCAGCCGATGCAGTCTGCCGTATAACCCTGGCTGAGGCTGTGGCTGCAGGAGGCGAGAAACACCGTCCCTGACCTCCTCGAGTCTTCTTCTTCAATGGAAGAGAGCTCTGCCCTCATCAAAGATGGCCGTCCTTCTTGACGTCAGCAGCTTTTAATAGACATCTATCATGGGGCGGAGGGTAAGGTGGGGAGGGGAGGCAGAAAGGCTCGGTGGGGAGCTTGAGTCATCGTCTGCCGTATAATGCTGCAATCCTTCGCATTTTAAAACATGTACGGTTTCCAGCAGCTGTCTGCAAAAGGACCGAGATGTGCATTCAAAAATAGTGAAAAAACTGCAATTTCATTTAGCTAATATATTGATTTGTGTTTCTCCTCCCTGTTTTTGAGCAATAAAATGAGTGAATGCAGCACCGATTTCTTTTCGCCAAAGCGATGGTGCAAAGGGGGATCCCTGTCCCGTGCTCGCTCCATATATGGTCAAATTACGTGGGCAGGCGACAAAGATGAGCTTCTTAAGTGCTTTCCATTCCCTGATGTCTTCGATGTGCTTGAGCAATGCAGGGATTATGCCTGATTGTATCCAGACAGCGTTAACCCGCTGAAACACCGTAACCGAGCACTAGAAGATCCCATCATACTTGTCAGCTGTGGTTTTCATAGCAGGTATATTTTATAAGATATAAAGGTACATTTTTTAGTATTTGCCGGTTAAGCGTACACCTGCATGGTCACATCGCACATGTCCTTGGCCGCTGATTCCTGTTTATATGGAAGGTTTTCTACAAATACAAGAAATAAATGATGCTGCACCATTTTCTTCATGACCACAGTGTCTCTTCTGCATGGCTCCGGACACAATGGGGGTGATTCGTGCCTAAAATGATGCTTGTAGTATAATAATTTATAATATCATATAACCAACATATTAATGACGCAGATGCCCCGGGCACAGCAGAGAGCCCTGATGTAGAGGTGAAAAGAGCATCATTAGGGATGAGTATGGATAATGCCCATTATTGCGTACAGAATCCTTGTGCCAACTTTCTTACTTTACTTGTTGGTTCTGAGTTTTACCATGGTCATAAAAGGTTACCACAAGTTGAAGAAAGACTTTATAGCAAGTCCCACAAGACGATTACATCAGGGGGTCTGCTCACTAAGGGCCAACTTGGCCCATTGAGAAGTTGTTATCTATATGAGATTTAAACAACCTGCTCTGTGTCTGCCATTGCTAGATGATAGCGCAAGACAATTGTTTGCTTTATTGACATTATGGTTTGTACATTTTCTTAGACAGTGATACAAAAGTGTTTTTGATGCGTGGAAGACTAATACCAGGTTAAGAAACTTTTTCTTCTGTTAGCAAATTCCATGATAATACGACCACATGTCTGTCTGTCTATCTATTTATATTATTTTTTTATACGTAGACATCTCACTGCCATACAATTATTGTCTGTATTTTATACGACATGAACATCTCTTAAACTATATCACCACAATTTAAAGAGTATAATAAATTCCTTCTTATATGTGGAAAAAAAATATTCACACGTCGTCCACTTTGTCTTTCCTTCTCGTCTAAACTTAGATTATTGATTACGTTACATTAAAAAAATATATGATTTTCTTTCTTTATTAGCATGAGGTTGTAAGGGACATTGAATCAAATAAACCACACATATATATACATTAATAAACACAAAACACCAAGCTTGGATGAAAC